>VMDO01020685.1:23734-37097 GCA_007922755.1 Pedetes capensis
AAAAAAAAAAAAAAAAAAAAAAAGAAAAAAAAAGAAAAGAAAAGAAAAAAAGAAAACCAGTCCCTTAAAACATTCAAATACTAGGACCACTCAACGGGACAGAGTATATATTCTTCAACAAATGGTGCTGGGCAAACATGAAAAAATGAAGTTGAATTCTGACCACTTGATGTATACAAACAAAATTAAAGCTTTATCAAAGGCAAAAAATTAATAGCTGACACTATAAAGCTGTTAGGGTAAAAGCACAGGAGGTTATAGTGACGAAGGTGCAGTGCCTAGCCCTGGGTTCAATCACCAGCACTGAAGGAAAAAAAGCATAGGGTTATATTTATTTTATTTTATTTTTTTTGCAGTACTGGGGGTTAAACCTAGGGCCTCATGCTTGCATGCTTTACAAGTGCTGGACCACTGAGCTGCACCCTCAGCCTATTTTTTATTTACTTTTTGAGACAGGGTCTCGCTAAATTACATAGACTGCCTGTGGTCTCGAACTTGCAATCCTCCTGCCTCTACCTCCCAAGTTGCTGGAATTATAGGCATGGGCCACCATGCCCAGGTTGGGTCAGATGTTTATAACTTTGGATTAGGGATTGGATTTTTAATAATAACACCAAAAGCATGAGGAACAAATGAAAAAGATAAATTGGACATCATCAAAATTAAGATATTTTTACTTCAGAGGATATTCAAGAAAAATGAAAGACAACCCACAGGATGGGGAGAATATTTGCAAATCATATATCTGACAAAAATTTAATATCTAGAACATAAAAATATATTTTAAGTCAACAATAAAGACAAACAAGCCAATTTAAAAGTAGGCAAATAATAAACATCCAAAGAACACACAGATTACTTACAAAAGACAATGTATTCAACATCATTATTCATAAGTGTAAATTAGAAACATAGTGAGGGAAAAAAGCAGAAGAAAGGGTAAGTGTGTGTGTGCGTGTGTGTGTGTGCATGTACATGTACATATGGGCACACTTGACCCTCCTTGATGAAGTGTGGCATTTTTGTTATTCCTGTTGCTTGTGAACATCAGACTCCAAATTCTTCAGTCTTTGAAAATGTGCTTGTAACAGTGGCTCTCAGAACAAAAGGCAACCTCAACTTAATTGATCAGGGAGGTGTATTGCAGGCCAGTGACTGAAAAGCATTTTGCATATTTCAACATGTTGTTGTTGTTGTTAGGTGCCATCGAGTCGAGTCCGACTCATAGCGACCCTATGTACAGCAGATCGAAACACGTGCCGATTCTGTGCCAGGCAAACGATCTTATTTATGTTTAAGCCCATTGTTGCAGACACTGTGTCAATCCATCTGGTGGAGGGTTTTCCTCTTTTGCGTTGACCTGCCACTCTTCCAAACATGATGTCCTTCTCCAGGGATTGTTCTCTCCTAGCTACATGTCCGAAATATGTAAGACGCAGTTTGGCCATTTTTGCTTCCAAGGAGCACTCTGGTTGTACTTCTTCTGGGACAGATTTGTTGGTTCTTTTGGCAGTCCATGGTATATTCAATAGACATCTCCAGCACCACAATTCAAAAGCATCAATTATTTTTCTGTCTCTCTTGTTCAATGTCCAGCTTTCACAACCATATGATGCCACTGAAAATACCATGGCATGAGTCAGACGCACCTTCGTCTTCAATGTGACATCTTTGCTTTTCAATACTCTAAAGAGATCTTTTACCACAGCTTTACCTAGAGCAATGCGTCTTTTGATTTCTTGACTGCTGCTTCCACGGGTGTTGATTATAGAACCAAGCAAAGCAAAATCTTGGACAACCTCAATCTTTTCTCCATTTATTTTGAAGTTGCATACTGGCCCACACGTAAGGATTTTTGTTTTGTTGATGTTTATTTGTAACCCATATTGAAGGCTATGATCTTTGACCTTCATCAGTAAATGTTTTAAATCCTCTTCACTTTCACCAAGCAGAGTGGTGTCATCTGCATAACCCAGGTTGTTAATGAGTCTTCCTCCAATCTTGATGCCACGTTCTTCCTCATAAAGTCCAGCTTCTTGGATTATTTGCTCAGCGTATAAATTGAAAAGATAGGGTGAAATTATACAGCCCTGATGCACACCTTTCTCAACTTTAAACCATACAGTGTTTCCTTGTTCTATTCGAACAACATGTCAACATAAAAGTGTGGTATTGTAACATAGAACTGCCTTAGAAGGTCATGCTCAAACTTGCTGCTTTGGTAAACACAAGTTCCTACATTTTCCTTTCCTTGAGACTCACAGTGAATTGTCCTGCCCAATGTCTATCTTGTGGGCCATGTGGCCCTGGCAGAGTGCCACCAAAAAAGATCCGTTGAAAAATATAGACAGTGGAATTGAGGTTGGGGACACAAAATAGAGTGCAGTTTACTCTTTCTTTAAGACTAGTAACTTAGGAACACTTTATCACTTAAGGTGGCCAATTAAAAAGCCTTTGTGTGATGTGGTAAAACAAAGGCATCAGAAGAGGAAGAACTCTTTGGACTCATTTCCAAAGATCTGAAAAAGGACAGAAACTATAAAGGAGATTGTGAGATTGTCCCAGGTTGCAGAACAAGACAGAACAGTGAGGGGGACTGAGCAGGAGACATCTTCGGCTGTGGCTTCCCATTAGGGAGGGGAAACGGAGCCCTCATCCAAAGAGGTAAGCCAGACCGCCCTGGCCATCAGACAAGCAGTCACACAGGACAAGCTCATAGTCCCTGAAGCCCTTGAACTCCTCTCTGGATTTGGCAAGACAGTGGCTCTTCTTGACTATGGGGCTTAACATTGGAGAAATGTCTTTCTTTCCCATGCTCCATGTCTCCTAGGTTGATTCCATATTGTGGCTACTGTGAACAATGCCACAACAAACGTGGATGATCAGGTATCTCTGTGGTACGCTGACTTATATTCCTTCGGATATATACCCAGAAATGGTATAGCCAGGTCATATGTTAGTTCTATTTTTGGCACCATATTGAGAAGGAACTTATTACATGAGGCTGAGTTACACAGGGGCATGTGAAAACAAATAATTATCACTGGTGGACAGCCTGGGGGTGACCTTCCACACCCCCAGCGTGCTACACAGTGACAGCAGGTAGTTAGAGTATATGTGGAGGGGAGATGGGATGGTGACATGCTAAGAAGTTCAGGTGCCAAGAGGGGTGGGAAAATTGCTCAAAAGAAAACCCCAACCCTCTATGGAGAGGAGATGACTCCATCCACAAATGGGAACTACTGGGACTGTCAACTCTGTACGGTGCTCAGATAAAAAGACTCCATCCTCAACATATCACCACCTCCACCTAACAGATTCCAATATTAGAGGCCACGGAAAGAAGCCCATCCATACTTTTTTTCCTTCTTTTTTCTTCCTGTCGTCCTGGGGATTAAACCCTGAAGTGCTGTGCCACTCTGCAATATCAAGAATTGGCAAATAAGATTGCCTGAAATTAAAAAACCAAAAATTACAATTGAGAGTGAGAATGCTTCCAATTGGTAGGAAATGAAGGGATCCAAAGAAAATTAGAAGAGGTTGGAACAGTCTGTGCCTATGACCTTCTGAAAATAGCCACCTGAAATGTCCTTCTGGAGCAAAGGCCCACATTGGGCAAAATCCCCAAATTGACAAGGAAATTTTCAAATGAAAAGGGCATAATTATCAAAATTAAAAGACAACCTACAGCATGGGAGAAAATCTTTGTCACCTGTATATCAGACAAGGGATTAATATCTTAAATATATGAAGAGTACAAAAAACTAAGTACCAAAATAGCAAAGTATCCAACCAAAAATGGGCAAAAGAACTGAATAGAGAATTCTCAAGGGAAGAAATACAAAAGGCAAACAATCATATGAAAAAAATACACATCAGGGAAATGCAGATCAAAACTACATGGAGATACTATCTGATACTATTCAGAATGGCTAGCAATGAAAAGACAAATGACAACAAATGTTGGTGAGGATATGGGGAGAAAGGAACCCTACCATACTGATAGTGGGAATGCAGGTTGGTGCAGCCACTATGGAAATCAATTTGGAAGTTTTTCAAAACACCAAAAATAGAACTAACATATGACCTGGCTATACCATTTCTGGGTATATATCCGAAGGAATATAAGTCAGCGTACCACAGAGATACCTGATCATCCACGTTTGTTGTGGCATTGTTCACAGTAGCCACAATATGGAATCAACCTAGGTGTCCATCAAGACAAGTGGATGAGGAAATTGTGATATGTATGCATGATGGTGTTTTATTCAGCTATAAATAAGGACAAAATCATGACAATTGCTGGAAAATGGACAAAATTTTGTATATTTGCATAATCATTTTAGTTTTTCTACCATTTAGTTTCCTGCCACTCAATCCATTGCCATTTCTTGGAATGCTTTTCTTCAAAGATGACTTTATTCTTATTTTGTTTGTTTTATTGTTTGCTTAGTTTTTTTAATCTACTTTTTACCTAACCAAAATTGTCATGAAATAAAAATTAAATTGCCAGAATAAATTTAGGAAGATGATGGCAGTAGCAGCATAGCTTTTAAATCACTTCCCAAAATCTCCTATAAAAGCAGAATGATTAGTACCCATTGTGATGTCACATGCCTGTAACCCCAGCCTTTGGGAGGCAAAGGCAGGAGAATCGAGAATTTGAGGTCAGCTTGGTCTGTATAGCAAGTTTGTGGCCATCCTGATGTAGTGACACCTTGTCTCAGAAAATCAAGGGTTGAGGATGTACCCCAGTGCTAGTGTGCTTGCCTAGCACATACAAGGCCCCGAGTTCCAACCCCAGTACCACCAAAAGAAAAAAACCTAACTAGGACTATGAATAGACAGGCAAAAACATAATGTCTAAAACAAACTAGAAAACAACATTCCTTATGAATCTCAAAGTTCAAGGTGGACAAAAAGAGAAGCCACCAACAGGTATATAAATATATAAGGTATCAGCATCTATGAGGAAGGAAGCGACAGAGCCTGTAACATCCATGAGAACTAGAATGTCCCAAAATAGCCAATGGTTAATCACTGGAAATTGCATTAGACCAATTTGAAAATTACAGTTGAGAGTGAGAATGCTTCCAATTGGTAGGAAATTAAGGGATCCAAAGAAAAGTGAAGGGGTTGGAATAATCAGTGCCTTATGACCTTCTGAAAATAACCACCTGAAATTCCCTTCTGGAGCAAAGACCCACATTGGGCAAAATCCCAAAATTGAGAGGGAAATTTTCAAATGAAAGCACAATTTCCAAATTCAGCAACAGTGAGAAAGACTCCTATTAAAGTGTAGTTGCACAATACAAGCAGGAGACTTTTTACAAAATCTCCTTGTGAAAACAACAGAAAGCATTCCAGTGTCATAAGCTAGAAAAGCTCTCCTCATCCAATATTCCTACAAAACACTCAGAAAAATTATGTTTAATGATCACAAGAAAATTAATATGGTTGAGTCTCATACAAGACTGTGAGACAGGGAGGGAGAGATAAAGAACAGGATGAGAACTTTTTGCAGAACATAGTGTATTTCAGAAAGAAATTCCCACAAAACAGATAAAAGTTATTACCTAATCTTTAAAGCAAGCTAAAATAAAGTAAGAAAACACAAATAAGACTAAGAACTCAGGAAATGAGATATCAGAGCTCAGGAAAGACTTAGAATTTACAAAAAAATTTTCAGAAATGAATTCAAAGTGAAAATTGAAAAATAGGAGATGAAGAGAACATTATTTTACTCACTTTTTGAATTTTTAAAGAAATTTAGAAGTCACTATTTACTGTTAGGGGCTGGGAATTAGCTCAGTTGGTAGAGCGCTGCGCTGCAGTCTCTGAGGTCCCAAGTTCAATTCCCAGCACCGCAAAAATGGGAGAAGGACCTGGCAATCCACTCCCAAGGCAATCCCGAAACAGTCTGCCATTGAAAACCCTATGAGGGTCGCTATGAGTTGGATACCAACTCGTAGGCAACTAACAACAGCAACACATTTACTCTTAAGATTAAGAAGAGAATCTTTTGTTTGTTTTCTTTCTTTATTTTTGAGACACAGTCTTAATATATAGCCCATGCTGGCCTCAAACTCATGATCCTCATTCCTCAGCCTTGTAAGGGTTGGGTTTATGGGTATGCACCATCACACTAAGCTAGAAAAATAATTTTGAATATATTAATTCCATCATGATTTATTGTTTTTTGGATTATATACACTGTTTATGAAAAGTTTAGTAAATATATCATTAATTTATATCAAATAACATATTTTTTGTAGTACTAGAAGTTTGAACCTGCAGCCCTATCACCATGACATCTGATCTCATCAGATCTCGGAGCTAAGGAGGTTCGGGCTTGGTTATTACTAGGTGGAAGACTACCTGGGAACACCAGATGCTGTAGATTTGGGAGAAGCCCTGACAATAGTGTTGAGAATGGCACAGTGTCGGGGAGTGTTTTACATGTTGTACATAAGGTCACTATGAGCCTGTCCCAACTCCATGGCACCTAACAACAGAAGTTTGAATCTCAGGCTTTGTGCATTCAAGGAAAATATTCTGCCAATGAGCTATACTGGAATCTTAAATCTTATAACAAAAGAATAAAATGTTAAATCTATAAGCACTAGAAAATTCTTTTAAATAAAAAGTCAGAAGCTGAGTAAATACCAACTACTGAATAAAAAAGAGTAAAAGATATTTAAGAGAAAGTGACACACATAAAAGATAAGTAAACTCCTATGTAGATATTGAGTCCCCAGAGAACAAAATCAAGGCTAACTAAGGAAGAGTATAATGTATAATAAGATAATATTGATAATTCAAGAATATTGTTTATAAAAAAACAAAACTTGAGATTTCCTAAGTCATGAGTCACTTAACAAAGGGGATATCTTTGGAGAAAGATATCTGTTAGATGCTGTTAGTGATTTTGTCATTGTGTGAACATCACAGAGTATACTTATACAAACCAAGATGGCTACTTTATCACCAGGTAATATAATCTTATAACCTTTTTTGTATATGTAGTCCTTTGTCAAATTCCTGGAGCCTTGTGTTCTGGCAATTTCTTCAAGGCAGCTTCCACTTCTTCCTTCAGTATCATTGGTTCTTAATCATGTGCAACCTCTGCAAATGGTTGGCCATCCAACAATTCTTTTTGGTTGTAATGACTCTGTATATTCCTTCCATCTTCTTTTGATGTTAACTGCATCATTTAATATTTTTCTGTAGAATATTTCATTATTGCCACTCAAGGCTTGGATTTTTTCTTCAATTCCTAAAGCTTGAGAAAACCAGAGTGGGTTCTTTTGGTTTTCTATCTCCAGCTTTTTGCACCTGTCATTACAAAATTTTATGTTGTCTTCTGGAACTGCCCTTTGAGATATTCTGTTTAGTTCTTTAACTTCATCATGTCTTCTTTTTACTTTAGCTGTTAGATGTTAAAAGGCCAGTTTCAGGGTCTCTTTTGACAAATAATTTGGTCTTTTCTTTTTTTCTTTTTTTAATAACCTTTTGCTTTCCTCATGAATGATGCCTTTGATGTCATGCCACAACTTGTCTGGCCTTTGATCATTAGTGTCTAACACACCAAACCTGTTCTTAAGATGGTCTCTGAACTCAAATGAGATACACTCAAGGTCATAGCTTGTTCACCTGTTCTAATTTTCTTCAGTTTCAGTTTGAACCTGCATATGAACAGTTATTGGTCTGATCCACAATCAGCAACTGGTCTTGTTCTGATTTTTGATATTGAAGTTTTTCCATTGTATTTTTCCACAAATGTAGTCAGCTTGTTTCCTTTGTGTTACATATGGTGAATTCCATGAGAATAGTCACCGTTTATGTCCGTAGAAAAATGTATCTGCCACAATAATGTTGTTGGTCTCACAAAATTCTATCATGCGATCTCCAGCATTGTTTCTGTCATGAAGGCCATATATTCCAACTACTGAACCTTCTTCATTGTTTCCAACTTTTGCATTACAGTCACCAGTAATTATGAATGCATCCCAATTGCAAATTTGATCAATTTCAAATTACAGAAGCTGGTAATAATCTTCCCTATCTGCATTTGTAGCCTTAGTTGTGGGTGCATAAATTTGAATAATAATCATATTAACTGGCCTTTCTTGTAGGTATATGGATATTTTTCTATCACTGACAGTATTGTACTCCAGATAGGCATTGAGATGTCTTTTTTGATGATCAATGCAACCTTCTGTCTCTTTAAACAGTCATTTCCTATATAGTAGATTATATGATTATTTGATTCAAAATGGCAACTACCTGGCCAACTGTCTGGAACAGATCCATATTTGTGCCTCTTCCTAAGAAAGAAGAGCCAACCAAATGTGGAAATTATTGAAAAATATTATTAATATCTCATACAAGTAAAATTTTGCTAAAGATCACTCAAAAGTGACTGCAGCACTATATTTACAGAGAACTGTCATAAAATCAAGCTGGATTCAAAAGAGGGAGTGGAACACTGACCAAAAAGTGGGCTAAATAACTGAATAGGGACTTCCCAAAAGTAGATATAAAAATGGCCAATAGTCATATGAAAAAATGTTCAACATGCTTAGCCATCAGGGAAATGCAAATCAAAACTACACTGCCATACCATCTCACTCCAGTTGGAATGGCTACCATCAACAAAACAAACCACAACAAATGCTGACGACGATGGGAGGAGAAAGGAACCCTTACACACTGCTGGTGGAAGTGCAGATTGATGCAACCACTATGGAATTCAGTATGGAAGTACCTCAAGAAACTAAAAACAGAAGTACAATATGACCCATCTATTTCACTCCTGGGCATTTATCCAAAGGAATATGTCAGTATATCACAGAGATACCCACTCATCCATGTTTATTGTGGCACTATTCACAATAGCCAAGATATAGTATCAACCTAGATGTCCATCAACAGATGAGTGGATAAACAGACATTCTCAAAAGAATAAAAACAAGTGGCCAAAAACACATGAAAAAATTTCAATATCCCTAGGTTTAAGGGAGGGCTGGGATTTAGCTCAGTTGGTAGAGCGCTGCACTGTGGTCTCAGATCCTGAGTTCAATTCCCAGCACCACAAAAATGAGAGAAGGACCTGGCAATCCACTCCCAAGGCAATCCCGAAACAGTCAGCCATTGAAAACCCTATGAGGGTTGCTATGAGTTGGATACCGACTCAATGGCACCTAACAACAACAACAACAAGGTTTAAGGGAAATACAAATCAAAACTGACTGAGACTCTATCTCACACCAGTAAGAATGGCCAAGATTAACAAAACAAACAACAAATACTGGTGAGAATGTGAAGAAAAAGGAACACTTTTACACTGCTGGTGGGACTGGAAATTAGTTCAGGCCCTATGGAAATCAGCATGGAGATACCCTAGTAAGCTAAAAATAGAACTACCTTATGATCCAGCTATACCACTTGCAGGAATATACCCAGAGGAAACTAAGTCATCATACCACAGGGACACCTGCACTTCCATATTAATGCAGCACTCTTTAGATTTGCAAGGTGTAGAATCAACCCAGATGTTCATCAATAGAGGACTGGAGTTTTAAAATGTGATGTATGTACACAATGGAATATTATTCAGCAGAAAAAGAATCAAATTATGTCATTTGTAGGAAAATGGATGCAACTGGAGAATATCATTTTAAGCAAAATAACCCAGACTCCAAAAGAGAAATACCATGTTTTCTCTCACATGTGGGAATTAAAACTAGCTTAAAGAAAAAAACATATATATATATAATTTTACTTAACTAAGATTGGAAAATACAAGTAGACTCAATATAAGTGGTGATGAGACTAGTGAAAGGGAGTAGACAATGGAGAAATGGGGAGAGGGAGAAGGTATAATGTAGAAGGGTAAAGAGAGAGAGAGAAAAAAACAAAATACAGGATGCAACTCTATGAAAATACAAAAAACATCATGGTATAACCCAGGTTGTATATGGCTGTCAGCACATGTTAATAAAAAATTTTCCCTTTTTCATTTGTTCTGTAAAATGTTTAAGGATACAGAAGTGCAAGAATATCTGATCTGATAGTTGCATAATGGATATATCAAATGAATTATCACTCTGCATCCCACCAATATGTATAATAAAAATACAATAAAAAAGGAAGAAGGAGAAAAGGAATGAAAGAAAGTAAGAAAGGAAGGAAGGGAAGGAGAAAGGAAGGAAGAAGGAAAGAAAGAAAGAAAGAAAGATGAAGAAGGGAAAGAAGGAAGGAAGAAAAGAGGAAAATAAAATTTAAAATTTAATTAAAAATTAAAAATACATATAAATATCAGAAAATTGCTATCTTGTCTTTTAGCTATGGCCCTTACATGGACAACGATGCAGAGTCTATGGCCATGACCTGTTTCCTACCACGTGGAGTTCTCTATGGTTCTGATTCAACATTTACCCCTGTAGTTAGAGCAACTATGCAGACCAGCTCTTGTATATTCACCTAGTCATTGCCCTGGTGCTCATGGACACTAATGCCAAGAGTCTTGCCTCTAAAGGTGCAGATTCAGTGAAGAACTTTTCAAGATGGCTTACTGTCACTGCACTGTGATCAAATGACAAAAATAGGAGAGAATTTTCCTAGCACTTATATTTTATATGGACCAAAATAGCCCTATCCGTTGAACTTCAAGATTCACTTGGTATTTAGATCAGAGCTGATTGTATTTATTGAGTTGCTTGTTTTTTCTTTGGCTTCTGCTTACTCCCTCTGTAGCACTGCTTTTTACCATTTGCTTGCTGAATTCTCTGTCTGTCCATTCTACCCTCTAAAGTTTCTGCGACTGAAAGTCTGGTGCATATTTTCCAATGCTCTTACTTTGATTTTCACCTTGTTCCTGCCTTCTACAGTTATGTATGCTCCATGATCAGAGCAGAGTCCTTCACCTGCTGGAGTGCTGGAGTGGAGCGTTTCCCACTCTGTTCCACTTTCTAAAGTTTTCTTTCTTTCTTTCCTTCTTTGTCTTTCTTCTCTTCTCTCTCTTTTTCTTTCTTTCTCTTTCTTTCTTCTTTCTCTTTCTTTTTTCCATTCTTTTTCTTTTTCATTCCTACTCACTCCCTTCCTTCCTTCCTTCCCTCCCTCCTTCCCTCCCTCCCTCCCTCCCTCCCTCCCTCCCTCCTTCCTTCCTTCTACTGAAATTCACTGCTGACCTCCTCAGAGCTTTTCAGCTATTCCCAGTATATCACTCACAGCTTCCACAAGTAGGTAATGGGAATTGTTCACCATCTTATTTTCTGAGGGGAAAAAATCTTCTAAATACTGCCTGTAACACCATTATATTTTGGAAACTCATAATTTGTCAGATTTCTCATGCTCACAGCTGGAGAGGAATTATGCCTCAGAATAAATTGAGTTTCACCCATATCTGATTTAGATAATATTAGATGAGACATCAGAATTTAGACTTCAGAATTAATACTGGAACAAGTTTAGACTTCTGAAGATGTATAGAATGGAATGGATGTATTTTGTATGTAAGAAGGACATTAATTTGGGAGAACCACAGGCAGAATGCTATATAATGAATTCTGTTCCACCCAAATTCATATGATGAAGCTCAAACCACCAATATGATAATATTTGGAGATGAGGCCATTTTCACAAGGATAAATAAGGCAAAACAAAGTCATGATGGTAGATCCCTCATGATAGGATTAGTAGCTTTATAAGCAGAGACAGGAAAAAGCATTTCTCTCTCCACCATGTGAGAACACTGCAAGCAATGAGGAGGGCTCTCACTAGGAACAAAATCAACCATTGATTTTGGTCTACTCAGCTTACAAAACAGTGACACATAAATGTTTGTTATTTAACACATTTTATTACAGCAGCCAGAGTAGACTAATACAGATAGCAAGAATGGAATTTTTAATAATTTCAATTACGCCTAAAATTGTTAATTTAATGAAATCTCACTAAAAATGCCATTTTTTTCATGAAGGTAGACAAAATAATTACAAAGTTCATATGGAAGACCAATCAAGCACAGCTAGGAAAATCCTGAAACAAAAGAATAGAGTGAAATTTTGATGCCATGTTTTGACACTCACTATAGAACCTCTGCCTGCAATGGTAGCACTGTGGTGTCCGATCCCGTCAGATCTCAGAATCTAAACAGGGTCAGGCCTGGTTAGTACTTGGATGGGAGACCACCTGGGAGCACCAGATACTTCAAGCTTTGGAGAAAGACCCGGCAACACACTCTGAAAAATCTATCCACCATTGAAAACCCTACGAATTTCAGAAAAGCACTGACAAGAGTGTTTCATCTATTGTCCATAGGGTCGCCATGAGTTGGATAACCATTCGATGGCACCTAACAACAACAACATAGAACCTCTAGCCTGCAGCCATACCACTGTGGTGTCTGATCCATCAGATCTCAGAAGTTAAGCTAAGTCAAGCCTGGTTAGTACTTGGATGGGAGACAACCTGGGAACATCAGGTGCTGTAGGTTTGGGAGAAGGACCCAGCAGCCCACTCCCAAAAAACAATCAGCTGTGGAAAACCCTATATGAATAGCAGAGAAGCACAATAGTGTTTCATCCGTTGTATGTAAGGTCACTATGAGTCTGACACTGACTAGATGGCACCTAACAACAACAACATAGAACCTCTAAAATTAAAACAATATGGTATTGAAACATGAGTTAATAGATTAATGAAGCAGAGTAGAAAATCTAATTTACTATGCAAATTTATTAAATGGTAAGTTTCTTAGTTTGCATTCTCCCAGGAGGAGATCCTGAAGCAGGTATTAGAGTACAGTTTATTTGTGCAATGATTCCGGAAAGAAACACTAAAGGAGTGGAGAAGTGAAACAGGAAAGGTAAAGAAGCCAGTAAAGGGTTACTTGTTAAGCAAATTACCCCTGTGTGTATCCTAAGCTTATTTTGGATACATAGTTATAGTAAGAAAATGAGCCTCAAGGTTATCCTTTATAAGGCTTATTTTGTCAGCAACTTTTGTTAGTCCTCATAGGCTACTTCTCTTGGGTGTTAATTTCCAAGTACTTCTAGCCTGCCATATATGGGTAAAGTGGATTCTCAGTTTACCCTCAGATGAAGAAAGGTAACTCAATGGTTATCGGAAGTCCTCTGGGGATGTGGTAAAGTAGTAAAGGGCAAGAGGACATAAGCAGAAGGCCTATAGCTTCTGCTTCAGGAGGAAACCAAAGTCATTAAGGAAAATATGTTGTTGTTGTTGTTGTTAGGTGCCATCGAGTCGGTATCCAACTCATAGCGACCCTCATAGGGTTTTCAATGGCAGACTGTTTCGGGATTGCCTTGGGAGTGGATTGCCAGGTCCTTCTCCCATAAAG
>VMDO01020686.1:0-36996 GCA_007922755.1 Pedetes capensis
CTCTCTCTCTCTCTCTCTCTCTCTCTCTCTCGTTCTCTCTCTCTCTCTCTCTCTCTCTCTCTCTCTCTCTCTCTGTCTTTCACTAGTGGATATGTATGTTTGCTGGAAGTCTCAACGTTTTCTATTAAACTGTCATCTGCAAAGACAGCTTAACACTTTCTTTTCCTATTTAATTGTCCTTTATTTCTAGTTCTTGACTAATTGCTCTGGCTAGAGCTCATAGTAATATGCAGAATAGAAATGAAGAGAGTGGGTATTCTTGCCTTATTTCTCATCCTAGAGGAAAATCTTTCATCTTTTTACCACTGAGCATGGTATTAGCTATGGACTTTTCTTATGTGGTGTTTACTATGTTGAGGTCCTTTCAATTCAATTCTTATTTCTTGGGCACTTTTATCATGAAGAAGTGTTGAATTTATAAAACACTTTTCGTTTTCTTATTTCTCATTTTTGATTTCTTATAATACCTAGTATAATATTAATGCTATGCAACTAGTTCTTGTGCCATATTGTTTAAGGAATAATAGCAAGAAAAAATTCTACACATTTATAACAGATATAACTATTTCTTCAAATATTTTTGATCTATAGATGATTGAATTTGTGGATGCAGAAACTCAATGAAAAGTAATACATGGAAATGATACAGGTAAAGATAAATAAAATGAATGGACGTATATGACCCAAATCAAGTCTCCCCCTATTGAAAGCCTTATTCTCCTTGCACTATATCAATTTTGCATGCTACTCCAGGATTACTGCAGTCATATTCAGGTATATGTGTATATTTTCTTTTGTATTTTCCTCAAATGAAAAAATACAGAGTATTTTATTTAATACAAGACAGAAAAGTTTAGCTATTAATTTAATGCAGTCCCCGAAGCCAGAAACTTTTAAGTTTACATTTTAGTTTTCTCACTGTTTGAACTTGGCCATGTCAATCAACCTGTTATCTCCACTTCTTCCTTTGTAATATGGGAGAAATAATGGGGCCTATATCACAGGGTCTGATGTAGAATAAGTGACTTAATAAACAACATAATAAATAATGTATAAAAATAAACTATTCACTCAGTCATCATCATCATTTTCCACCTTTATTTCTTTTCATGTAAGCTATATAAATGATTTTGCTTGTGAGCAGTTTCTCAACCATCATTCTAATTAATGGCTTTATATTATTACAGTGAACCAAAATTCATATAATTGATCTCCTACTGAAAGGCATTGAAGTTGTCTCCAGTTTTTTGCTATCAAAAGCATAACTGCAAGGAAAATACATGCCCACACCACATTTGCACACAATTGTGAATGTATTGGTAGGATAATTTTGGCGAAGCAAAATTTATGTATTAGAGGAATACAGAACTGCATTGCTAAATTTACTGCCAATAAATATGGAAGTGCTAGTTTCCTTACCCACACCAAGTGTATTGTTAACTTTGTTTTACATATATACCATCCCAATGTGTGAAAAAATGGTGTCTCATTGCTGTTTTAATTTGCATATATTTAATTATGATTGAAGCTAAGCATTTTTTTCTATCTGTATAAGCTACTTATGTTTCTTTTTCTATTAACTGCTTATTCATTTATTTGAAATTATATGATTTTAGAAATTGTTGATCATTTAAAAGTATCAAACTCTCATTACGCAAAAGCTTCCAGAATTTTAATAATAATAATAATAATAATAATAATAATAATAATAATAATACCACCTCCCCTGAATCACCCATTTTTCTCTCGGTACTAGAGACTTGAACCCAGAGCCTCATGCATGCTTTGCAAGCTCTCTACTACTGAGCTACACCTCCGGCCTATTTTTCACTTTTTATTTTGAAACTGGGTCTCACTCATTTACAAAGGCTGCCTAGCTCCTAGAACTTTCATTGCTCCTGCCTCTGCTTCCCAAATTCCTGGGATTACAGGTGGGCTTCACTGTGCCCAGCAGTATCACCCATTTTATACAGAAGAAAACCACATCTCAAAGAAGTTAAATGACTCATATGTTACAGCTAGCTAGTGACAGAGCTGCCATTTTAACATTTCCCTATTTTGTTGTTTGTTTTGCTTGATTTCTTTTCATGGGAACAGCTGCATTGCTTTTTAGGTAATACTATTTTTTATCTTTGTTTTGCTAAAATGTGGATGTGGCCATCATTGCCTCCCTATCATATTCTTTGTTTCAGTGTTTGGCAGCCGTGTTAATATGTGGAAGTTTCAATTAACATGGCTATCTTATAAATGTGCAGATTGCTAAGGAGTATATCCCTCCAGCAGATTCTACTCATTAGAGTCACCGAGAAATCTTTCCTCCTTTACTATTTCCCAAAGAATGGCTTCACAGATCACACCTGTTCTTGCAGTACCATCTTTAACATCTCTCTACGCTCCCTACAAGTCCCATAAGATTAATTTTGACTCAGTGCTGCTTCAACAATCATTTCTTTGTGGTACTTGAGGGTTGAACCCAGGGCTTCACTTATACTTTACAAGTACTCTAACACTTTTTTTTTTAAATTTTCAGTCAGAATCTATTTGAGGCCTGCCTCTGGCCTCAAATATGTGATTCTCCTGCCTCCACCTCCTGAGTCGCTGGAATTACAAGAGTGAGCCACCCCACCCAGCTCTTTATCATGTATTCTTGAAAGATTAATATCCTCGCATTGTATTCTGTTTGTTAATGTTCTGAAAATAATATGTTTGGGAATAATTGGGCCAACAGATTTATTTATATTAAAATGGAAATTATCAGGATATTAATTTTAGACTGATACAATTCTATACAAGTGAGATATGAATCTCCAGGACTAGCATTGAGGGAAGAAGATTTGTACATGGAAGTAGAGTGCGTGAGGCTGAGAATAAAGCAGGATTTCCTTCATTCTGTATTGAAGCTAAGCACTTTGCATTTTCATCTGTAAATGAGGTAAATCCTGCTATAATTTTACCAGCAATTCTGTTCCAGGCACTGTGCTAAGCTTTTTACATGAATTATCTTTTTAAATTTATGCAATACTTTGTGAGGTGAGTATTGTTATTCTGATTTTCTATGAGGAAAAATCAATTTTTAGGAATGCTAAATAATACTAAAAGTCATACAATTAGTAGTCGGTAGAGCCAAAATTCAAACACAAAGCTTCTGATGTAAAATTCACCTCCATTTCATTATACCTTTAGAAATAAAGGATATAGGCTGAACTTAGTTCATAAAAAAGACAAGAGAAAATATGGATACACGTGTGGACAGAAATGGCAAAAATGGAATTTTACACATATATGAGTACTTCTAATTTTAATGAGTTCCTTCCTGAACATTGGATAACGTATTCATGCATCTCATTAACCATGCCCTAGATGACAGTTTCCTAAAATTATTCCATAGCATATAACTTCTTTAGGCTAATGAGTGATGTGTTTTTAAAGGCTCTAAACTCAAATAAATTTGGAAACAGTTGATTTTAGTAAAGCTATACTGGTTAAGTTACTGCAAAATGTCTCTGAATATTTATTGTACAAGTGTGCATATTGACACATGATAATGTTCTATGTTTCCCAATCTAATTTAAATTTGTAATGCCCTTCATAAGGGTTTTATGTACCATACTACATGCTTTGTGAAAATGCTAATTGAATTCTTAAGTCTCTGAGCATATATGATTCCATGATTCTGTCACAAGCTGTGAAGACATAAAAGAAAACTGTTATGTAAAGACACATTTATCCTCTACTCTTGGCCTAACCTGTAAGTGTTTCTATGGTACATGTTCTGAATTGAGCTCAAAGTATTATTTGATGTAAAACTTCTTAGCAGGATTATTGATAATTCAGTGCATTAAATTAAAGTTTGAAAGGGATCAGAATTTCCCAAATCTAGCTGCACATCAAACCCAACTGAGGTAATTGTTAAATGTGCAAATTTCTGAGATCAACTCCCAAAAAATCAGCTTCTATTTTTGGTGGGAAGACTCTAAAAGCAAATTTTTAACAAGCACTGCAGGTGCTCTGAAGCATATGCTTGGCCCATATGTGAATGTTTGGAAAGAGTCTAAGATGAATTGCCAAGAAAATATGTGAGGGATGAGGGTGGTTCAGTGATGGAGCTCTTTCCTAGGATGTGCAAGGCCCTGGGTTCCATCCCCAGCACTATGCAAAAAACATCATATAGGGGTACTACAGATGAATTCTTCTTAATCCTGTTTGTGCACTGGTTTCCAGATCCCCACCCAAGACATTGGACATATAGTAATGGGGTCTAAGGATATATCCATGCAAAATCTCTGAAATCTTTGAAACTGATATTGCTGAGTCATGGATATATATCTTTAAACCACTGGTTTAAACAATTTCTAATTCCTTCCAACCGTGGAAGTCTTTGATCTGATGAATATGACATGACTTCCCAATATGTACTTACTATGTGAAGAGAAGCATGGTGTCCAGAATGACATTGGTAACAGGTCAAACTATAACTTAAACTGATGAGATTCAAACAAGGACCCTGTACTCAGATATGGTCATCGATTTCAGAGGAAGCAGAGAAAAACTGAAAGGAGTTTAGAAGGAGGGATATGGTGAATAATATAATGACTTTAAAAAATTGTACCCAGAAATCATATGCTTACCCTTAGAAGGTGATAAGAATATTCACACATATGACATGTGATGAATGGTTGAAGGAACTGGGAGAGTTTACTTTGGAGAAGATAACAATTGTACATAGATTAAAGTATTGTCTTTAAATATTTAAAAGACTGGCTTGTGAAGGACCTATTAGGCTTGCTATATAGTATACTATGCCTGTAGCCATAGCCCCCTGAGGTCTGAACCCGACAGTTCTCAGAAGCTAAGGAGATTTGGGCCTGGTTAGTACTTGGATGGGAGACTACCTGGTAAGAACGGGTACTGTAGCCTTGGAATAAGGACCTTGCAGTCCATTTCTGAAACAATCAGCCATTGAAAACCCTATGAATAGCAAACAATCACTAACATAGTGTCGGGCGTGGCACAGTATTGGGGAATATTTTGTTCTGTTGCCCACAGGGTGGCTATGAGTCAGACCCAACTCGATGGCACCTAACAACAAACAATAAATAACAACATGTAGTATGCTAGAACAAAAGAAGAAATATCCCATAGACAATAGGGAAAGTATTATGTAGACTTGGGCATCCATTAGGCCTGGGACAATTCTAGATATTTTATGCATATTATTTCATTTAATTCTCAGTACACATTTGTAAAATAGCTAGTGCTAGACCATTCTAGAGATCATTAAATAGACCAAGAAAGGGAAATTTTCACAAGGTCATATGGATATTTGAATATTGTGGTAGTGATTCAGGATATTCCCAACTCTTCTATTTCTTCTCCTTCTGGGAAGATGGTAAGATTGTATTTTATAAATTTCTTTGAAACTAAGGGTAAGAATGTGATTTCTGGGTACAATTTTTTAAAGTCATTATGTTATTCACCATATCCCTCCCCCTTGCAGTGATGATGATGAAAACATGGCAAGATAAAACAGAGGTCTCTGACAATCCAAATTGCATATATGATACTGTTGTTTGCTGTTAGGTGCTATGAACATGAGTCTGACTCATAGCAACCCTATATACAACAGATGAAATACTACTCAACACTGTGCCATGCCCTGCACTATTATCAGTGCTTCTCTGCCATTCATAGGATTTTCATTGGCTGCTTGTTTCTGAAAGTGGACCTACAGCACCCAGTATTCCTAGGCAGTCTCCCCCTCCAAGTACTGTTGTTGTTAGGTGCCCTCGAGTTGGTATCTGACTCATAGTGACCCAATGTACAACAGGTGAAACACTATTGTCAGTGCTCCTCTGCTATTCATAGGGTTTTCAATGGTCGATTGATTCTGGGGGGGAGTGGGTTGCGAGGTCCTTCTCCCAAGCCTGCAGTATCTGGTGTTCCTAGATGGTCTTTCATCCAAGAACTAACCAGGCTTGACCCGGCTTAACTTCTGAGATCTG
The DNA here is from genome assembly GCA_007922755.1 of Pedetes capensis. NCBI lineage: Eukaryota > Metazoa > Chordata > Mammalia > Rodentia > Pedetidae > Pedetes > Pedetes capensis. The sequence goes on from VMDO01020686.1 coordinate 6,003, forward strand.
ATGGGACTGGAAATCACATGGCTACAGCTACAAGCCTCCAAATACTAACTAGGCCCCATCATGCTTAACTTCTGAGATCCAAGATCAGATGCCAGGGGTCTTATGGCTGCAGGCACATATGACATTAATAAGAAATAATCCTTTCTCATTGACCATGAAGACCCAAGAAAAAGTTACTATGTATATGCACCCTTATTCTTTGTTCTTGACCTTAGATCTAAGTATTGTGCTGTATAAATTCCTGTTTGTCAATTGATTTTGGAGATACTTTCATTGTAGGATAACAGAACATTTTGACTGATAAAGCTACGAGTCAGAGCTAATTGTAACTTTTTCTGCTTTCTAATTCTATGTTATTTCCATCATAATATCTGGCCTCCCAGAAGACCCGGGTAAGTTCCATAACAATGAAAGAGAGCATCATAGTAGTTCATTCAGGCAAATATATGAAAACTTGTTGGATATGTTGTAGATGAGATTGGTAAGTTAGATAGCTGAATGGCCATTCTAACTCTGGTATTCTATGACTGCTTGCTTCTGTGACAGGCTGTAAAGCCCAAGTAAAAAATAGATATATATGTGTGCTGTGTGTGTATTCTTCCTTTTTATCTTTCCTAGGCCTGAAGAAAAAAAGTTGCTTATCAGCTCATTATTTTGGGGCCCATAATTCATTCATAGTTTTACTTATAATTTGGGAGATTGGATCTTCCTGCAAGTTCTCAAATTTTAGTGCTACGCCAAAATATCATTTCTCCATTTTATGTCATAATGTCTGTGTTAGCTCATTGTCACTGTGGCAAAACACCTGACTGAGACAAGCAAATGGGATGGATGATGCACTGGGGGCTTACACTTGAAGATTTCAGTCCATAATGGCAGAAGACATGGAAAAGCAGTTAGTGTTGGGGCAGGCATCAAATGATCTCACATTTTGGAGTATCAAGAGGCAGAGAGCAGAGAGAGAGCAACAAGAACTGTAGGTCTAGGGTAAACTCCAAAAAGCCTGCCCATAGTGACCCACTTCCCCAAAGCTAGGATCTGGCCTCCTAAAGGTCAGTAGCTTCCACAAACGGTAGCACCATATGGGGACCAAACATTCACACACATGACCTTTGGGGAACATTCTAGATTCAAATGGTAAAAGAAAGATGTGGAATAATTTCTGTCCATACCATAACTTCTCCTACATCATTACTGCCTGCAGCCATAGCCCTATGGCATCCAATCCCTTCAGATCTCAGAAGCTAAGCAGGGTTGGGCCTGGTTAATACTTGGATGGGAGACCTGCTGGGGACACCAGGTGCTGTAGGCTTGGGAGAAGGACCCAGCAACCCACTCCCCAAAATCAATCAGCCATTGAAAACCCTATGAATAGCAGAAAAGCACTGATAATAGTGTTTCGTCTGTTGTACATAGGGTCACTATGAGTTGGACACCGACTTGATGGCCCCTAATAACAACATCATCATCATGGGAGCAGATATGTTGTTAGAAGTGACCTCTTTAAAGCTAGGATATGAAAACAATCAAGAATCATTTATTGCCAGGCACTATAGCACACCTGTAGTCCCAGCGACTTGAGAGGTTGTGGCAGGAAGATTGTGAGTTCAAGGCCAAAGGCAGCCTGTGAAACTTGGTGAGACCCTGTGTCAAAATGAAAAACAATAATAACTCCTGGGGTTATGTTTTAGTGGTGGAAGTCTTGCTTAGCATGAATGAAGCCCTATTTTTAACTTTCCAGTACTGAAAATAAAAATAAAGAAATATTACCCTCTGTGCTTTAAATATTCTTACATCTTATATTGGCTACAACTCATGTAAATCCATTCAACTTCAGAGATTTTTTGAAAAGTACTGTATTCAAATAAGCTTTATGAAGAAAAGAAGCCACAAAATTATACCCCACATTACTGACAGCACCCTTAAAGAGAGTTGTCAGTACTTAGGATATGGAATGCTTACAAACACATCTCCCTGAAATTTTGTACCAAATCCAAAAACATTACTTGCTGAAACTGAATGAATACCTATTTTACAAGATCAGACATCTTCACGATAACCTATCATGATGAATGGCATGCCTTCCAATCTAATTAAGGCTACCAAGGAGGTTCTGTGTTATGCAGTTAGGCAAGGTATATAGGGTGCACTAGTTGGTAAGGTGCTCTGAGATAAAAAACAAGTTCCATGGTCAAGTTGCTAACATGTATCTACCTCTCAAAGCTTCAAAAGGCATATTAGCATTTCAAAGGCATTGGAAAAGACATGTAGAAAAGACACATCTTTAGCTTTGCTTAACTCAGAATTCTCCAAATATATTTGCTAATGGAAATTAAAAAAAACAATAATGCCTATTGAAACTATTCAAGGAACACAATTTGACAAATACCGAGTAAAGGACAAGGCAAGTTTTAAGTTAATCAAGTGTTTTATAAGTGCACAAAGAATGATGGGCTAAGCACATGTCACTCTATTTTCTACTTGTATGATCTTGAATTTCTTTATCCTTTTCTCTGATATTTAATGTCCTTTCCTATAAAATGCAAATAAAGTTGTTGAGTACAACATGGTATTGTAGCCTTAAGAAGGCAGAAGAGCATAGTAGTTAAGCACAAAGGTTCTGCAGCCACACACCCCTGGGTTTTAATATTTGTTTCATTACAGTCTATTCATGTGATATTAGGAAAATTCTTTCAGAATACTTTTCCTCTTATTTTCTCATTTGTGAAATGGGATTATAGTAGAACCTACCCAAGAAGTTTGCTCTGAATATGAAATGGCATTATAGTGTTCATGTAAGCATTCCACTAATTACTTTTGATGATCCAAGTATCTGTGTTGATATAATTGCTCAATAAATGATAGCGAAACCTCAATCAGAGGCAACTATATTAACAGAAGGGTTGAAGTCTGTGTGAAATATAGAGGAAAAACGGAGAGAGAATCCAAGAAAGGAATAGTCCATAATCATCCAGAAGCCTGGTTGATGGCTGCTTTGTTCAACATCCAAAGATATTTTCTCCCCTTGACAGGTTAGTACTAGTATACCAGTTTGTCACAATTGAAGGGATATTGTTGAAATTCTCAGCTCTTTACTTTCTTGCCAGCTCTATTCACCAAGAAGTCTTGTATAAAGTTTTCCAAGAAACACTCAAGTAAGGAGGGGACCAAAATTAGGGTTATTCCTTCTTTAAGATTTCTTTTTACTAGTTCCTAAGGTATATTTAAATATTATTTGTAGTTGTCTGTTTTCGAAAGAGATTTGCTATGAGGAAGCTCATGGTAAAAGCGCATTGTCACAGTGATTTAAATAAATATAAGGAAGAGCTCAAAAGCCAAAGAGATTGGGGAAGATAATTGTACGAGGAAAAGGGGGAAGATATAATTATTGTAATTAAGCACTAATTTCAGCTCTGAAGTCATTAACATCTGAATTTCACTTACTTTCAAACTCAGTCACTGTGTTCCCTGTCTTTTTTAATTCAGTACTGGGAGGTTGAACCCAGGGCTGTGCATTCTGGGCAAGTGTTCCACCACTGAGCCTCGCACCCAGTCCCTTTTCAGTTTCATTTTTATTTTGAGAGAGGGTCTCATTGATTCCAACTCATAGTGATCCTATGTACAACAGAACAAAACACCCCCTGACATTGTGCCTGGCACTGTGTCAGTGTTTCTCTGATATTCAGAAAGTTTTCAATGGCTAATTACTTCGGGAGTAGGCTTCCAGGTCCTTCTCCCATTTTTGTGGTGCTGTGGATTGAACCCAAGGCCTCAGAGTGCACAGAGCAAGAGCTCTTCCAATGGAGCTAAACCCCAGGCCCAAATCAAAGGACTCGTTTACTTTTAATCTTTGAAATTCTACACCATCCTCAACTCCTCAAATGACTATAGTTTCACATCATCCCCTTCCACCTCATTGAAACAAGTGAAGAAAGTCAGGCAAGGAGAGGCATAGCTTACATTTGCCAAGTCCAACGGACTCTCCTCATCCTACTTGACTTCAAAGTGGCATTTGACATAGTTGACTGTTCAGTCCTCTTTTGTTTTGGTTTCTGGAAAAACATTTGGTTTTATTTCATATCTCATTACCAGCATCTCTGTCTGTTATACTGATACCTATTATTTCCCAGACATTTAGATATGGTGTTTCCTCCACATTCTGTTCTAAAATCATGGTTACCTATATCTCAATGGGTAAAATCCAAAAATCTATAAGGCCCTAAATGACTTGTAGCCCATTTGCTTTCTGAATAGGTACCCATATTTATATGCTTTCCTTTGCATTAATGCTCTGAAATATTCTGTCTGCATTTACTGGCTCCACTTTCTTTTCATCTTGTCCCATTGTAATCATGCTTTTTGTCCAAACTATATACCACTCCGCTCAATTGAGCAGCTGTTGTCAAGGTCACAAGTGATTTCTTAGTGGCAAAACCAATCAGTTCTTAGGTTTCCTTTTACCTGACCTGCTCACAGTATTTTAAAGTTTAACTGATTTCTTCTTTGTTATACACTGATTCAGTTGGCTATATTGTTGTTAGGTGCTCTGGAGTCTGATTCGACTCATAGCAAACCTCAGGGATTTCAATGGCTGATTGTTTTGGGTGTTCTTCTCTTGGCACTTGGTTATAGGACACCGATATTGCTTGTTTCTTCTCTTACCTTACTGGACTCTTGTTATGGTTTGGACCTGAACTGTCTCGCAAAGGCTCTTGGGTTGAAGGCTTGGATTCTAGCATATAAGGTTGTTGGGAGCTGGTGGAAGCTTTAGGAGGTGAGGCCTAGCAGAGGAAGGTTGGATCACTGGGGTCATCCCCTTGAAGGGGATGGTGGAAAGTTTTACCCTCCTCTCTTTCTCTCTTCTTTGCTCTCTCTTCTTTCTCTCTTTGCTTCTAGGATGCCATGAGGTAAACAGCTTACCTCTACCACATACTTCCCATAATGACATTCTGCCTCATACAGGTCCAAAAACAGTAAGGCCAACCATGCATAGCCCTCTGAAACAATAAGCGAAAGTAAATTTTTCCTCTCTCTAGTTTGATTATCTCAGGTATCTTTTTAACAGAAACAGAGTTCTCATGAACACACCTCTCTTGCTCTATGTATTTTGCTTAGATCTTGCCCACCTTCTTGAACACTAAATATAGAAATATCTCACAAATTTGTCTTGGATCTATTTTCTTTTCCATTTATACATATTTACTGGGTGGTCCTATCCAGTCACATTGCTATAACTGTCATCTTTATACTGATGAATTCAAGATTTTTATCTTCTGCCTAAATGTATCTAAATTATAGATTAATATATCTGTCAACTGTACACATGCAATAATAGTCATTTCAAACTTAGCATGTCTAGTATCAAACTGATAATAAATCAGCCTCATACTTATCCCTCCTACAATCTTCTCCATTTCAGTTAATGACAGTTTCTATAGTTGTTATTCATGTGCTCAAGGTAATTGCTTTGGAATTTGCTTTATTTTCTTTTTATCCCACATCACATTTCAGTACCTCAGTAAGTCTTGTTAGTTTTACTTTTCAAGGTAAAATAAAATAATGTAAATCCGGTCAAAACACAAATAAACAAAACAAAACCAAAAAATAAAAGATAAAAAAATAAAGAATCATATGTACAGAACCTGGCCACTTCTCACCATCCCATTCTTTATGGCTTCCATTTTGAGTCAAGCTGCATAACATCAAGAGCCTACTAACTTGTCCACTGACTTCTATATTTGCCTCTTTACAAACTATTGTCTGCACAACAGTGTGGTCCTATGAAAATGTGAGTCAGACCACATCACTCCTTGGCTCAAATCCATCACAGAAAATGGCCAAGTACTCTAGGGCTACATAATCCAGGTCATTGTTCCTTTGATTTCATCTTCTACCTGTCTTCCTCTGGCTCACTCTTCTCAAGTCACACTCATGTCCCTACTATGATTTGAACATGAAGGTGTTGGGCATGTTCTTGCCTTAGGACCCTTTTCATTTGCTATTTCCTCCGCCTGTAATACTCTTCCCAGAGACCATTTCATTCAGGTCACTATCCAAATATAAGTTTCTCAGAGAGGTCATCCCTGACCACTTATTTGGAAAGCATCTATTCACTGCCTAACTTTATTATGCTGCTGTATTTTTCTTCATAGTATTTATTACCAACTGAAATATTGCAGGTTTATTCTTTTATTGTCTATCTTACTGAACTAGACTCTAAGTCCATACAGAGAGGTTTTCCACTGGTTTGCCTACTAATATATCACCAGTGCACCAGTGCCTAGAATCCTACCAGGTACATAGTAGGTGTTCAGTAACTACTACATCAGTGCATAGAAATGGGCTTTCTTTTCACTCTACAGTAGAATTCACAGATTCGAATCTCTTCTGTGATGCTTCAAGAATAAGAATTTACTTTATTCATTAAATTGTTCCTGTATTTGTTGAACCAGGCCCTGGAGCTACATTGATGAAAACAAAGTGTGTATTGCTCTCATGGAGTTTTATCAGTTTCCCTAATTTCTTCTTCCCAGTCTTCCACTCTGGTCACCACTCCCATTGAAATGTGGTCCCTCTGTGTCACAGTGTGCCCACTCAATATATGGTCAACCAGACTAAAATCTGAGGGGCAATTTTGTCTCTTATTTTCCCTTATACCCCCAAATACAATAGATTACCATGTGCAGTCAATTCTATTTAGCAGTACCTCTAAGATTTCTTTATCCCATTCTACTTAAACTACACATTAATTCCACATCCTTCAGCTTCACCACCACTCTCTTTCTAGAGCCTCATCATGTTTCACTTAAAAATTAATTCAATTAATTAACCTGCTATCTTTCCTACTCCCTTCCTCTATATTATCTGCACTGCAGCCAGAAGGATTTTTCTCAAGTGCAAATACGACTACATATCTCCTCAGAATCTTCTGATGACTATTCATTTACCAAAGGACAAAACTCAGCTGAATGTGGTTTTTAAGACCATACATGATCAGGCTCCTACTTGCCTCCCTAGTATTCTGTCCTATTGTTTAAATTTAGTTCACATGGGTCCTTCTTCAGGAGCCTTCTCAGATTCCTTGTGCTCCTACAAACACTACATTTAGACCAGTACCGAAACCTGATCACTGCATTATAGTGAGACATGAGTCCAGGAAACTCGCTGTCTTTTCTACTGGAGTGGTAGCTCTGAATGTTCACTGTGTGATTTCAAGTATCTTCCTTGCTAGAGTTGCCTTCTTCCTTTCCTGAACTCATGCCAGGTTTCATCTGTCTTTTTCCCTGGACTCCTTTCATTATAGTTAGTTCTGCACTGCACTGTTACCACTACAAGTTGGAGCTCTCAGAGGGCAGGACTCTGTCCCTCCTGCTACAGCCAGCTCTATACTGTGCACCACTGAACCTATTGGTTTGCTCAGACACCCAGATAATGGTTTTTGAGTGAACAATACTTACTTATGGACAGTAATACTTATATTTCTTTGCTGCCACACCTCTTCCTTTCGATGGTATGGTTTCATCATTTACAAAATGCTATTATGATATTTATGTACATTGGTTTCCTGCTAAAGAATTGCTCACTATTTACTGCTTTTCTAAATTTGGTACACAAACCATTATAAATCGTCTATAAAAATTCTCTCAGAAATCCAAACACTTTTATTGTGTAAGAAATTTGCTTTATTGTATTTAGATCAAGTAAATACATGTTTGATCTCAAATTAGCCATTTTATCTCTATGGCTTTATGAAAACTCATTTTCTATAACTCATTTTACTTTTGGTTGATCTCATCCAAGAGTTGACCCTTCAAGTTAAAATAAACAAAATGGTATTTTTTCAAACATTTAAATTAAAACTAATCAAAGGAATATTAACTCAATAGTTTGATATTTTGACGCTTGAAGATGTTTATTTAGTTGCTTTTCACTGGAACTGATTTGGTAAAGATCAGTACAAAAGTAACTGACTTTTAAAATTGTGTATTTGAAGAGTTGTGTTGGAGTAACATGGAAACAAACAAATACTGTTTCTTCTGGTAGTAGTCTCAGTTCCATGATGTATATCATTTTGAAATATCATTCCAACAATTCTTAGATACAAGTTATGTTTCTGTTTTGCTCCCTCTATTTGGCTCTGTTCATAACTCAGTAAGTGCTTTTGTTTAAGTTCCACAAGTCATAGAATCATGGAGTGAGTTGGGTCAGAAATACTGAGTACAGGTGATCATTATAAAATACAGGCTTTGACCTCTTTTTGACAAATTAAATTGATCTGCTCTCTTCAATATTCAATTTATTACTAATGAGGGATTGCAATTGCTTTGAATTAAGTAGACTACATATATCATAAGAGCTGGTACATTTCTACTTCCACTTTTTAAAAAACTCTGTAATAAAAAAGTGTAGAGGATCAGATTCATGAAGATGCATTGCCTAATCAAGAACTCAGATCAATATCAGCTGTCAAAGGGTATCTTAACTATTTAAGGACCTAATTTAAGCTGTAAAGACTTGTCATATCTTTTTGGTACAAATTTACCTGTATTTGTTGAAACTTTGATCTCACTTAACTGTAGTATGAACCAACAAGACCAGAGGTGACAGAACACTCATGGACAATAAAACACCAGTATAGGAGGCAAGCCACTCCACTTAACCAATTATCAGCTGCCCAACTTTGTCCAGGGCTGGGATTTAGCTCAGTTGGTAGAGCGCTGTGCTACAGTCTCTGAGGTCCCGAGTTCAATTCCCAGCACCGCCAAAATGAGAGAAGGGCCTAGCAATCCACTCCCAAGGCAATCCCGAAACAGTCAGCCAATGAAAACCCTATGAGGGTCGCTATGAGTCGGATACCGACTCGACGGCACCTAAAAACAACAACAACTTTGTCCAAGTGACTCTTTCATTACAAGTGTTCCCATCTGTAAAATGATATAGGTGGACCAGATCAGAGATTTCTGAGTATCTGATAACCTGTGCTTACTTCATCTCCATGAAATACAGTTCAATTCAAATATTTGGAGGGTCAGACAGATGAGCATATTATGATATTGTACAATATAGTTTAATATGATATAAACATAATACAATGTATTAGGATTAGATAGACAAGACTTTGATACTGTGTTTGGAACCCTAAATAACCCCAAAGAAGCCAATACTCCTTGCTGATCTTTACTTGTCTATCTGTAAAATAGGGCTGATAACACTACATATATTTCAAGGCTTGTTAAAATGAAATGAGGTAAAGGGCATTATGAATTATGCCATTTCCTGTCTTAGGTAATATTGAGATATAAAAGATGATGCTAATACAATGCCTAATTCCTTCTAACGTGATGATGGGCTGAGGAAAAGAAGCAAGTAAACAATAAATTTAGATGCAATGCATTCTGTCAGCAACTCCACAGGGAATTACAAAGTAAGTGATTGGGGAATAACAAAGACCAAGAGAGCAATTTCAATTTGGAAAATCTGAGCAAGACACATTTTATGCCTTCAGTGATCATTTACTGAGCCCTATGTTGTCTAGAACGTAGGATTAAAGAGATGAAAAATAAAGAATATTTGTTTTCCAGGTATTCACAAAACCAGTGATGTGATTCTCAACATTATTTGTTCATATATTCCTTTTAAGAAGCCCATGATTAAAGGGAGTCTATCACAAGAAATATAGGTACATGACTTTGCATTCAAGTTCAAAGGATTCAAGAACCCTGGGGAAGTTCATTCTTATACCACTTGGGTCCATGGACTCCAGATTCAAAAGTGTTGGGTTAGTTGGAGACTTTACAAAGAAGTATATTCAAATGGTGAGAAAAACATTTTTCTTAGCTGTGAATCCATCTTCTCCAAAATTTGCCTCATACTGACCACTTGCTTCTCCACATTTGCTGGATCAGGGACACAGGATCTCTTTTTTTGACACTCATTCCCTGTGTGTTCCTTGACACCTGACTTTATGCCTGACCTCTAAATGGAGGTCTTCAGTGACCTCAGTCCTCTGTACTATCCTGTTGTGCCGCTCTCATGGGCATCCATGCTCTCACATCTGGTCTCTGGCTTTCATTATTTCCAGTGTTTCTGATCTCCCATCTTAATCCCTTTATTGTTGCTGTGACTCGTGGCCAGAAAAATGTCTAGTGGTACATGTGATCATGTTGTGAAGGAGTATATGTGAGCAGAAGGCCCCGCTGAGATACAATGGGTATTTGGAAAAAGTCAGCTAGACCTATTATTTCTGCTTGCACTTTGCTCCTTGTTTTGTTCTTTGATTTCCTCTGTTACACCTATCCATGACTTTACGGTTCATAGAATGACACCTAAACCTCACTGTGTTAACTGAATCAATGCTTGTTTCTTGCTCATGATTCAATCCAATGTGGGTAGGCTCTAAGCAGCCATTTGGACGTGAGGCTTTCCAAGTTCACATGTGGCTCCCAAGTTACTCTGGGGTTTGACATTCTAGGTGATGAACAAGAAGAAGAGGGTCTGTGGTGTGGCAAAGTCTGTGATGTAACACATATCACATTCCACTGGGCAGAACACAGCTATACTGCCTCATTAACTGCAACAGGGGGGTTAGGAAAGGTAACCTAGCTGTGTGCTCAGAGGGCAAGTAAAAATAGGTTAGGGAACACAGAATATCATCTCTGCCTCCACTGGACATTTTGTCATTTTATACTTCTAGGATCTTTGGGAGGTAAATGGCAAAGATTAATATACTCTTTTTATAGATGAAGGAAGAGGAACAGAGACATGAAGTGATTTGACTAAAGCTGGCAAATGGCAGACTCTGCAGTCAAACCTAGATTCTCTGCTCTAGTACTAAAACTTCTCCTATACAACATGATCTGTAGGTTACACTAAAATATAATGCCTGAATGGCAGGGGAATTATATCAAAGTGAAATCTGGTGACCAATTACACCAGAAACATTCAGTGGTACCATTAAAATGTAGATTCTCTGGTCCCAGGCCTTGACTCAGTATCCAGGGATGGATAATACAGAGTAAAATGTGAGAACTCTTTGCTTAGCACTTCAATTGATTTTCACCTGTATGTTTGAAAAAGAAAAAAAGTTAAAGATGCTTATAGAAAGCTACGTTTTTAACAGTCATTTATAACCTGGACTCTGCTGGAAGACCTCCAAATCTGGCATTGATGATAAAAGATTCAATTGTATTTTAATGTCTAAAGACAAATGGATTTCTTTCTAAAAGTAGGCAAGTGGGAATAGGAGAGGGTAAGGGTCTACAGCAAAATTATCATTCAGGTGGAGAGGTACTTAATAAAACTAGTTATCTCTACTGACAAAGTGACTAGAGACCTGAAGCAAATTCTTTGGCAATTCAAGTTAATTTTTTTTTTTTTTTGCTTTCCATTGAATTAGAGTTTTATGTGCAATTCTGAGATAATGCTTTAAGTCGAAGATAATTTTAGAACCAATTTAGAGGATAGGTTCTTTTCTCTGTTCTATTGCCCAAATATTGAATACAGATTTCATTGTGCATATGGCATAAATACTGTATGGTCTATGAAATCAGGAGTATAAATATTTTATAATTAAGAAAGAGATATAGTAATCACTTGGCCAGTTTAATATGCTTCTGAATTCATACCTTTGCATTCTACCCCCAACATGTGAGACCGCTGATAAGCCTCTTAATTATATTTTATAATATTTCATTTTAATGTAAAATTATATTTAATATTTCACTTTCATGATGAAATCACTAGTAATTTCAAGAATGCTAAGTAAGCTACCTAAAAGCTTTAGAAAGTATTACTTAGATAGTCAAAATGTTTGCTTTTCCCCCTTCAAGGTGGCTTTATACATTAATTGCATTAGTTCCAAATTTAAGCTTAAAATATCCTCCTAGTAACTCTAATTTAGTATGAATTATTTATAATCTTCAGAAGCATCGTGCATAGAGAAATGCTGAATCATGAAATGGTACTGATTAGTTATGTCAGCAGCAATCATTTCCAAGTTCTCTTGAGTGGCCTTATTTTCCACCTTAGTATATATAGGTGGGTTGCTGGCACAATTATGGTCACACTGGGAGTGGGCAGAATCCACTCCCCATGACATCTGAAGGGAGTAAATGATTGAGCATCCTGATTTTTGCCTAATGTCAAGGTTTTTTTTTTTTTCCCACAAAAGCAAAAGTTCTACTTTCTCCCTGACTCTGGCTATTATAAATGAGGCCTGGTGTTTTTATCTGGGCTTTAACAGGCTGATGGTCACATAGGAGTTTGGGAGTGACCTTTGTTACTTCTGAGCCCTGTTTGAGGCTAGCAGGACTGACTCCTCATCCAATTCCACTCTTGCTCAGTCGTATCTGAAGACAAATGTGGATATTTCAGTTAACTTGATGGCAGAGTTACGTTTAGTTATAGTTTATTTTTAATTTGCATGAAGTTTGAGAATGTCAACTATTTGGAAACTGTGCTGAAGTATATATAATGTAATGATCAAGAGCAAAGGTTTTAGAATTATACAAGCTGGGGTTGAAATGCTGGCTCTGTCATTTATTAGCAAGGAATCTTTGAGCAACTTAATCTGTGTAAGCCTCAGTTTCTCCAGGTAAATGTAGGTAATGATAGAATAATATTTATTTTATAAGCCTACTGTTGGGATTAAAAGACCTATCTATCTTAATCTATTAAGGGATCAATCTGTCCATCTATCCAATATACACGTAATACATACACACATCATGCTTAACATAGTATTTAGCACACCAAAAACATTCAAAGATGACCCAGTAATACAAGAGCCAAGTGTAGAGTGAGACAACAATCCAATCTAGGATAGTCATTTAAAGAGCAGCCAGCTTGACTCTAAATCTCAGTTCTATCAATCATGAGCACTGTGATGTAACAGGAAAAATTCGCTGAGCATCTTTCCTTCAGCTGTAAAACAGAACTAAGGACGGTACCGTAGTACCAATATATGAGATACTTACCTAACACACTTTGAACAGTGCCTGACGTGTCCGTAGAACTTACTAAATATTAGTGTAGAGCCAAAGGAAATGCACTTTGAAAAACCAGAAATGGCCAAAGGTGTCAAATGCTGCCAAGAGGCCCTTTTGGATAAGGACCAAGAAGTATCCATTAACTATAGGACCAAAAGTGATGTCAGTGACTACAGCGAGCTTGTCCAGTGAAGGGACTGAATAAGGAAGGAGAAGAAATTAATTGGCCATGAGGAAGTGGAAACAATAAGTATGGTGACAACAACAATCTTACTATGACCCAGGTTCCCTTAAGCATTCTTCAGGAATGATCTCATCCCCACTACCATCTCCATCTTACAGATGAGAAAACCGAGGCTTCGGAGGCTTTAGTAGCATGGGCGAAGTTACATTTAGCAAGTGGAATAACTGGATCACAGATGAAATCTCTTTTCACACCCCATGCTAACAGAGTGAAGTGCGAGAAAGCTTTAAGGCATCTATGTGACAGCTTCCTTAGATTAGAAATCACTGTGTACTTTGGTTTGCTTAGCACTAGGGCTCTGAGAAGAAAATATATAATAAAGCAACCTTCAAACTCAAAGATCTAGATTGTGATGCTGAAGCTTTCAACCTAGGCCTCTACATATTTGCTGTGGTAATGAGATTTTCCAGATCCCCACAAATGATGTGACTATAAGGTAACACTGGTCCAGCTGTGATGCCCCAAATGGACATTCTTGGAGCAGTGCCAGAACTGACCTGGAATCACAGAGAACAACCAGCCAAGGAACATGCATAGTAAAGGGTTTGCAAACATAAGGCACGAGTCAGGAAGCACTATTTGCACTTCCTTGAGCAGCTCCTCTCTGGTTGGCCCCACAATCACCTTCACCACTGTGTACCCAGTCACACAGGTCTGCAAGGCTGAGAGGATGAGCAGCAAACAGATTCAGTACTGCTCTTTCTGCCCACAGGTAGAAGAACTGTTTTGAATTAGGTGCAACTTCAGTCCCACCACAGCCATCCATGAGTATGCCATACCCTAGACCTCATTATTACCACAGCTGCCTACTTGAAATAATACATTCAAATCCTTCTTCTCTCTCTCTTTCAACACCATTTTTTAAAAATTTCCTTTTGATATGTCACAACTTTAGGCTTCCATTTTCTCTCATACCATAAGTTTTCTTCCATTTTCATTCCCTCTTCTAAACTGGATACTGGATCTATCTCCTCAGTCACTGCCTACAACATTCACCACTCTGATTCTTCAAGGTCCAGTACATAATCTGGCAAAATTATGACCCTAGGACACTCCATCTGTCTCCAATTTTCTGGTCTCCTATTGTACCTCCTCCCTTCCTCAAATCACAGTTGAAGAAGTGAAGCAATCCAAGGCAGATCCTATTTTCTAGTCCTGTTCAGGGAAATAAATTCATAAGTCATTTCTCTTGTATCTCCTGACTTGTCCACCAACTTCTTTGGTCCTTCTCAGCATTTAATCACGCTCAGTCTTACCTGCTATAGAACAAAAATCAAAATGAACACCACTTGACACGAACCTGCATCTCCCTTTTGCTCCAACCAAAGATAGCACTGTTTCTCTATTCTGGGTTTCTACGATCTAGAAAGCCTACAGCTATACAATACTGGCATGTGATCCTGTCTGATCTCAGAATCAAGGCAGGGTCAGGCCTGGTTAGTCCTTGGATGGGAGACACCCTGGAAATTTCAAGTGGTATAGGCTTGGAAAAAGAACCTGGCAGCCTACTCCTGAAACAATCAGCCATTGAAAACGCTATGAGTAGCAGAGAAGCACTGACATAGTGCCAGAGGTGACACAGTGTCGAGTTATACTTTGTTCTATTATACACAGGGTCAGTATGAGCCTGATCTGTCTTGGGGGCACCTATCAACAAGAACAGGATCTGGAAAGCAGTTTACGCAATGCTATGTTAACATGCTCACCCATATTATTTACTGAGTTAACTATAGTCTGCATTTCACCACTCCTTTTCCACTGGCATTGTTCTAGAACAGTCACTTGTGCCTTGTGGTGGCAGAACTCAAGGGTAAAACGATCTGGGGAAACGCTTTGTGTTCCCCGCAGGGTATAGTTCAATATCGGGATGCAGTAGGAGTGCACACAAAAAAAATGTTTCTAAGAAAACAGAAAGAAGCAGCACAAAAAATGAGTCTATAGTGAAAAAAAGTTGACTTGCATTATTTCTGTTTTGAGTCCAAGCTGGCACAGATTCATATGAAATCTAGTTAGAAAAACTTCTCTTTGGAAAGAATGGGGAGACTGAGCTGACTTTGATTAGGTAGGAAAAAAATGGTATCAGTTGGTTTTTAATTTTATTCCACTAAACATTCATAGGCAAATTGTAATTCATTTCCACAAACCATATGAAAGCACACACACACACACACACACACACACACACACACACACACACACAAGCCCCCTGAAATTCAAAGCACAAATAAAAAAATTTGGTAAAAACTGGACTTCCAGACAAATTCAACTTCAAAGCAGGTTAGTCCCTGAGCCAAATCCCACTCTTAATTTGCTCACTTGTGTGTTTCTCCCTGCCACCATCATATTATATGGAGATACAAGCTCCTCAACTCATGACATGTAAATTTAAAGAATTTCAGTTTCTTCATCTGTCACATGGAGGAAACCATAAACATTGAATGAGATCTCACAGATGTATTGGTTGGCAGTGGCTGGTTTATTGTTAGCATAACATTTCTGTGGAATAGAAACAGTATGGCATGAGATTTTCATCGGTTTTATAAAACATCTGATAATTCAGGTCACCTACAATCAAAGAGCTACTGTGTTTTTTTTTCATAACACTTAAGGATAGGATCAGAGTGAAACTTTCTTGATGTCTCTCTCTCCCCAGTACTTCTTTCTCCACCTAAATATGGCATCAGCTGATGGCACGAAAGAAGAAACTCAAATCCTTCAAAAGAGCTCAAAATAAAAGGGAATTTAATAATAAGGGAACCTTTTGGAACCAAAATTAGGATGTACATATTTTACCTCAATTAACGTACTCCATTAAAACAATTATTAACTAGCATTCCCATTTTATAGATAAGTAAACTGAGACACAGCAGGGTAATATAAGTTACCCTTTAAAGATAACACTCTATTTTTGGAAATTTGAATTGTTTCCATGTTTTTGTCATCATTAAAATAAAACTTCAGGAAATATTTCTGTGCATTCTTATTTCTTATTTTCTTGAGATTATTTTTTGACAATAAACGTTGAGCATTCATATAATTTAAACAAAAGGAATGAGTTCTTCAGTGACTAACATGTTTCTGTTTTTTATTTCACAATGTATTTGTATTAACTAAGAAATATCTAATTATTTTGCCAAAGTAAAAATGCCCTTGGCAACACTTACAAATTATTTGACACCTGAATATGTATTACATGATGAACATTAGAACTAAGTCACCTGCGGGCTCTTTGTCTTCTATATTTATTTAATCATTCTCAAAATCTCCACTACTTACTGAGTATGGGCCTTCTTGCACTGTACACTACCAACAGTCCCTAACTCAGGAATCTCTGATCTCCATATTCAGAGATCTGCATTTTTATTGTTATTTATCATCTTCTAAGTCATGCCATAGACAATTTTGGGAAAGGATTTTGACTGAAAATATTGAAATCTTCCACGTTTTTCCAACTGATTTTGATTAATTGTAAGGTAGAATGATTACAGTAATTAAGTGCTTTTATCTCTTTGGGATAAAGATTCAGTAGAAAGAATGCAGGAAGAAGAGAGAAATGATAGCATTGATGACAATGACAAAGTTGGTGAATGCTGGACTGGATGTGAGGAGTGATTACATTTCTTCCATTTCCTTAGCTTAGCTTCATCCTGTGAACAAAATATGAATGTTTAATGGGATTATCAATGAATCTGAAAATCATCCTTTGAGAATGTACTGAATTTCCATTCATTCAATACATATTTATTGAATACCTGAATATCTCTTTTGTGCTGAGAGAGAAAATGAGAGAAAGCTTTCTGTAATGCACAGACTATGTCAAGAATGAATGAGAGAAATGATCTTAAATAGTTCTAACATTCTAATCACTCTTGAGCCGAGGAAATGAAGGCATGGAGACGTTACATGACAAGCCTAAAAGTCACAACCTGAAAAAGTATAAAACAGCTGGAATTTTAAACAAACATATCTGACTTCACTTTTACCCTAAAGGACATTACTCCTAGTGTCAAAAGATAAAAATATAATTAAAGGGCTATGGGTGTTTCGAGGAGGAATTGGTTAATTCTTTCAGAGGGGTCAGAGAAGGTCGCTGATGGCTGAGTAGGCTTTGATTGGCAAGGGATGACATGCAGTTGAGAAGGTGAAAGGCTGTGAAAGGTTGAAAAGAGCAGTGTGAGAAAAAGCAAGGGGGAATTAATGTGCCTGAGGTTGTCAAAGCAAGGGAAGTGGATGGCCCTTGTGGGTGGCACATAGGTTGACTGGGGCACAGGGGAGACAGGTGAAAGACAGCCCTGGAAAAAACCCTGAGATCTTTACTGTAGAGGGCCTTCAAACACCATGCTAAGGATTTCAAGTTTCAGTTTATCTATGGGGATGAATAACTGGAAATGACAAACAGGAGTGACAGTAGTCTGAAACCACGTGGTGGCAATGAATGCAAAGGAGGTTGACAAAATTCCAAAGACAGTTACATAGCACAATTGGCCAACTTCCGTGAGTGCTACTGAGGAACAGTAAAGAGTCAAAGTGATAGTGAGGTTTACATCTGCGGGGAAAGATGGCAATTTCGTCTTTGGTCAGGTCATCCAGCATGCATTGGGTACTTCTGTGGTGCGATACCAAAAAAACAGGAAAGCTAGTTTGCTTTTGCAAGTACGGTCTTAGTGCTACAAGACTCAAGAAAAATGTTTTGGAGATGTACTTCCTCTAATAGTCTGAAACTGTTAGCATATCTTATATCAGTGCATTACTTTAAAAGCCTGAAGCCTTAAGCACTGTGGCCTCCAATCCCCTCAGATCCCAAAAACTAAGCAGGATTGAGCCTGGGAACACCTGGTGCTGTAGGCTTGGGAGAAGGGCCTGGTGACAACTCCCAAATTTCAATCCGCCATTGAAAACCCTGTGAATAGCACAGAAACACTGACAATAGTGTTTCCCCTGTTGTAGGTAGGGTCGCTAGGAGTAGGACACCAACTCCATGGCACCTAACAATATAGTTCCTGTAAAACTACTGTACATTAGCAAATCTAATCTGCACAGTTTTAGAGGGCCACTCTGTCCTGTGAAATGGAGTCTAGAATATTCTATAGTTTAATGAAGCGCCCCGCGGTTTACCTCAGCAGCCCTTCTGAGCTCATCAGGGCGTTCCTCACTTCTTACCCGTGGAGGTTCTTTGAGCAGAGGACGTGGGGACCAGCGAGGCCCAGCAGACGGCCCTGGTGAAACCCGGTGCCGGCGGCCCGCGCGGCTGTCCCCAGGGCCTGGCCGACCCCAGCCCACCACGACGGGCCGCCCGCGCCCGCCCCTGCGCCCTCCCGCCCTCTCTGTGTCGCGTGCCCCGCCCTGAGCGGGCTCCCTGGACGTGAGCGGGCCCCTCCTTCTCGGCCTCAACGCCACCGCACAACACGCAAGTGGCGCTGAGCGGAAGCGCGGGAGGCTGGGGGGTGGGAGGCGCGGGTGGGACGGGCGCCCACCGGTCCTGGTTGCTATGGACACGGCGGCGCCGCCGACTGCGCATGCGCGTGCATGGTTCCGTGGCACCTCCAGGTGGAGGGCTCCCGCGCTCCCGGGGTGCGCGGTTGGAGGGGCTCCCTTGTGCCCCAAGGATCGGAGGTGTCTGCGGCAGTGGCGTCGTCGGAGGGAAGGCGTCCTGAGACGTCGGGAAGGGGCCAGGGGAGAGGACCAGCGCGTGGGCCTCGAGGGGCTGGAGGGAGCCGGGGCCCCCACCCCGCCGTCCCTCAGCGCGGTGACCGTGGGAGGACGGAGACGTGTCTGACCGCGGGGGTACGGGGGCGTGTCTATGCGCCCCACTCCCGTCCACCCGTGACGCCCGGCCGCGCACACGGACTGCGTGGCCGCTCAAGGCGGCCGCCCTGGTGCCCGCGCTTCTTCCAGAGCCCCTTGAACCTCAGAGCAAAGCCAGGGGTCGCCTGTCGCTACCCCTCACCGCGGCTGCCCAAGGGCTGGGGAGGGGTCTGGAGGACACCGGGCCCAGGCCGAGGCCTGCCTGGCTCTGCTCCTCTTCCAACTGCCTGGGGGCCGCCAGCTGAGGGCTCCCCGTCCTCTCAACGCTTTCTGACTCCCTAGCTGGTAAGTATGTCCTGCAGCCATAGCACTTAGCGTCAATTCTATCAGATCTCAGAAGCTAAGCAGGGTCAGGCCTGGTTAGTACTTGGTGGAAGACACCTTGGAAACAACAGGTGCTGTAGGCTTGGGAAACAGACCAGGCAACCCCCTCCCAAAAAACAGTCCGCCATTGAAAACCCAATGAACCGCGGAGAAGCACTGATGATAGTGGTTCACCTGTTATATGTAGGGTTTTTATGAGTTGGACACCCACTCCGTGGCACCTAACAACAATTCCACCACGGGGCACCTTAGTGAGTGGAAGTGATTCTTGTTGGATTGAGAATCTCTAACGTGCTGGAAGGTTAGGGATTCTGACTAAAAGGAAATCTACGTGTGTTTGTGATACAGATGACCCAGAGCCAGCAAATGACTGGTAGAAACAAGTGCTCTTACACTGAGCTGTATCCCCAGCCTCCTAGCTAAGATTTGATCTTCAAGCTCAGAGTGGCCACATCAACTGATTTTTCAGAAGTCAGAAATCCAGATTTCCATGTGAAATTCTGTATTTTAAACTGCCTTCCTCCAGGTTTTCTAAAAATTAGTGCCTTGTGGGCTAAAGAAAAGCCCAAGAAGATTCATCTGTAGGACAGATCTCAACCTTGGGACCTCTGAGATAGATGGAGTTCACAGTCCTCTCTGGAAGGTTTTAGGCTTCTCGTGGGCTGCTTACGAAGCAACAAGCCAGAATGAATAATCAACTTCTTAGTGGATGGTACAGTTAGAAATACATCAACATGCTTTTTATGTCAGTCTCTTTGAAATTTAATCCTTTATTAAAATAATAGTAATAGTGCTATTAACATAAACATTTACCTTCAAGAGACTTATGAAGGGCATTTATTCAGACATTTGTAGCAGGGATATTATAAAAGTGTTTTTGACCAGAAGCATTTTATTAATTTTTTAATTATTTGTTTCAGTATATAGTTTATAGCCCCAATTGCTCACAGTGAAATATAAGAATACTGCCTAGTACTCACCATTTGAAAGTGTTTCTGCTAAGACCCTGGTAGAATGGTGTGGGACATCTGTCATCACTTCAAGTGTTCCCTGGATCCCTGCCTAACAGGGGGGTGTCCCATATCAAGCCTGTCAGTCAGCAGGTGCTTCAGTCAATAGAACATCGCATGAACCCCATGGACTGCTGAGACCCTGAGCTGCATTGCAACTTCTCCTGTCTTCCTGTGCCCTTTTTCTTTCCTGTAGGCCCCAGGGACTGTCCTCTCCTGGGAGCTGCCCATGACCACACCCCATGCCCAGACTCCTCTTCCTGCCAGGGCTAGCCTCTGAGGTGAAGGGAGCCAGCCTTTCCCCTTCCTTGGAAGACCTGAATGCAAGCACACAGCCCCTATGTATGTGGGTGTCTCCCTCTCAGCTCAGTGTCATGACAGGGAAGGAACTCAGTAGACCTTTGTAGATTTCCACTGGGAAAGTGCCCAGAAATGACCTCTGCTCTTCTCATTAGGTTCCTCTGGTGCAGGGGTTAAAAGCATGGGTTGCTACAGGTGGTGCAGGTGTCTACCTAAATCAGAAGGGAGGTTTCTGTTGGTGACCACATGGTATCTCACTGCCAATTGTAATCCTATATATTGCTGAGCAGTGTACCCACAAGTTTTTTAAGTTATCAGATTGATATCAACAAAATGTAAGCATTTTCTCTCGCTTTTTTATGGTACTGAGGCTTGAACTCAGGGCCTCCTGATTGCATGCTCTGCAAGTGGTGGACCACTGAGCTGCACCCTCAGCCCATTTTCTTACTTTTTTTTTTTTTTTGAGACAGGCAGACTGCCTCTGGTCCTGAACTTGCAATCCTCCTGCTTCTGCCTCCCAAGTCACTGGGATTACAGATATGCCCACTGCATCTGGCTGCATCTTCTTATTTAAGAATAAAATAAATATAGCTTCTGACTTTTGTTGAACAAAGCATTATTAGGAAAAATTCTATTTTAATCTTTCATTGCAAGTAGTTGCCTTTCCTCTCATGGCTAAACCTAACCAGGTGAACCTTTGCTACTTTTAGGTCCAGTGGTTGGGAATCTGGCAATCTCTGCCTTTACTTTCCTCATTCTGGAATCTCCCCAGCAGAGCATGTGGCGCCATGTACTGCTACCTGGCATCCAGGCAGCTTTTGCAAATGGGAGTTCTTGTTTCCATTTAACTGAATGGGCTTCTGAAGGAGGGTGATGATTCACATTTGAATGATAGATTTTCTCCTCTGTGGAAGCAGCAAAGAGACTCCATTAGAAATGGAGATCTTTATATGTTCATCTACTTGCACAAGGCTGTGCATTGGTACAGAGAATATGAACAGGAAAGGAATCCCCTCCATTCATCCTGTGTTTATATATCCCCAGGTTAGAGATATAAGCAAGCAAGCAAGCTTTCTTTCTTTCTTTCTTTCTCTCTTTCTTTCTTTCTTTCTTTACTGTACTGGGTAGGTTTTAAAAGAAGGCCTTGCCCATACTTTCCAAGCACTGACCTGCACATCCAGCCTCCTTTTTTTAATTTATTTATTTCATGAGACAGGGTCTTAAGGGCTAAGTTACGCAGGCTGCCTCTGGCCTGGAACTTGCAATCCCCCCGCCTCTGCCTCCAGGGTCTCTGGGATTACAGGCATGTACCACATCAATCAGCTAAAGATACAGGCTTGTGAAGATCAAATGTTCTGTAAGATGTAAAGCAATGTACAAAAGAAGATATTATATGTTTGTGTAGGTAAATACTGGGGAAAGTTGCTCATAATAAAATGATAGGAAAGGCGACTCTAAAACACTTTCAGTGTGTCTTAATTTTTACTGAAGCAGTGACCTCAATTGTCTTTAACCAAGGTAAGTGTACCTAATGACTATCCTGATAACCGCAAAGTGTGCACATTCAAAATACCAGTTGTTGTTAGGTGCTGTCGAGTCGAGTCTGACTCATAGCAACCCTCATAGGGTTTTCAATGGCTGACTGTTTCAGGATTGCCTTGGGAGTGGATTGCCAGGTCCTTCTTCCATTTTGCGGTGCTGGGACTTGAACTCGGGATCTCAGAGACTGCAGAGCAGCGCTCTACCAACTGAGCTAAATCCCAGCCCCAAAATACCAGTAGTTGGGGAAAAAAAGAAAATGATGATAAGTGTGAGCAGCCTTTTTCAGACCTGAACTTGAAGTGCTCAATGGTGGGGTCAGTTTTATGTGATGTGGTTGTCGTTGGAAATCATCTTTCATACTAGCATTTCTATTATTGGATTTATGGGAAGTTCTGCTCGGTATTAAAATTTCCTGAAATTTATCATTTAACTAAGCCTACATCAACGGATCCAATGATGTTTTCAATACTAGACAGTGAAATGGTTAATATAAAAACGAAAGTTGCTTGGTGGATAAGCATCAGTTAGAGAGAGAAGACAACAAGGGGATTTACCTTGGAATTCCCTGTGGAAGGAATCTCAGTTTTCCGTCTTTGAGAGTTCAGAGGACATTGGAAATATGTTGTTGTTGTTAGGTGCCGTCGAGTCAGTATCCAACTCATAGCGACCCTCACAGGGTTCTCAATGGCTGACTGTTTCGGGATTGCGTTGGGAGTGGATTGCCAGGTCCTTCTCCCATTTTTGCGGTGCTGGGAATTGAACTCGGGACCTCAGAGACTGCAGCGCAGCGCTCTACCAACTGAGCCAAATCCCAGCCCATTGGAAATATAGTTGAATCTAAAACATGAATAAAATAGGAAACTCTTCTCTGGATCAGTGTGGGGGC
Organism: Pedetes capensis; assembly: GCA_007922755.1. Lineage (NCBI taxonomy): Eukaryota > Metazoa > Chordata > Mammalia > Rodentia > Pedetidae > Pedetes > Pedetes capensis. Next base: position 29,100 of record VMDO01020686.1, read on the forward strand.
TAAAGAAAGTGTAGGGGCAATTTTCAATGCTAACAGTGCTACATTCCAACATTGCGACTGGTAACATGAAATAATTAAATTGGAAAAAAATAAAACATATTAAGTATCAGTAGACAAAAAACTTTTAATAGCACAATTTTTTTCTTCTCCTTCTAAAGACTTAGATACCTAGTACTGATTTACAGAAGCTTCTCAAAAAAGCCTCTTTGGAATAAAAGAATATGCTTTCAAGTTATCTGGCTGTACAATAAAAAAAAAAACTCAATGCTTTTTTCCTTTCCCTTTGATATGTACAATTGAAGGTATTTCTCATTTCAAACTATTTCCATCTATCATGTGGCATTAAAGCAGTTTTCTATTAGGCATAGTAATAAAAGATCATACTCTTTAGCCTTAGGCATCTCAGAGGGGAAAAAAAGTTAAAAATTGGACACTGTAGAAACTGTCTTGACTAGTCAGACTACTTGATTTTATGGAGTCATGCTCATTTTCTATGAAGATTGAAATTTCTTTAGGGCATATTTTTCAATATGCCATGTATGGGATATACATTTGGGAAAGCATAGAGCAGAACAATTTTCTTCAAAAAATGGAGGACAAGGACCATGTCTTAGGAGTCTTTATACTCCTGAGTCAATCACAGTGCTTGATACAGACTGTTATAGTTTGAATCTAAAGTGTCTCCAATGTCATGTATTTGAACACTAGTTCTCTTGTTGGTGATGCTGTGATAGGAGGCTATGGAACTTTGGGAGGTGGGACCTAGCTGGCAAGAGGAGGTCCCTGGAGGTGGGCCTTTGGTGGTTTTATGTGGAATTGTAGTTGGACCCCATTTGACGGCACCTAACAACAAACAAGCTGTTCTGGTAAGTGTACTCTACTCTCTGCTGCCATGACATGAGCTCCTACCCCACAGGTCCTGCTTCTGTGCCTACCACTATGGACTAAAATCCTCTGAATTGTGAGCCAAATAAAACCATCTTTCCTCCTTAAATTTTCCTGTCAGATATTTTGTGACAGCAATGAGAAAAGTAACTAACACAAAGAATTGATACCAACAGTAGGGTTGTTGCTGTTCAGAGACCTGACCATGTTGTTCTTAGTCCATTGTAACTGGTGTGTGGGAGGTGTTTGGAAGCGTCTGGAGATGCAGGTGAGAGAAGCCTTAGATTGCTATAGGTGGGGCTTAATGAGCAGTTAGGGTGGGAGTTTGGAAGACCAGAATGCAAATTGAAAATGGACAGATAAATGGAACTCACAGGGATTCAGAAGGAAATATTGATACTATTGGAAATTGGAGCAGAGGCCATTCATGTAACATTCTGGCAAAAGGTTTGTGGTTTGCCTGCATACTGAAGTATTGAGGGAGGCTAAATTCAAAAGTAATGGACTAAATAACTTAGCAGAGGAAATTTTAAGACAGTATATTACTGTAAGTGTGGCAGGGTAATTGTAGCTTCTTTTAGCCAGATTTATGTTTTAATAAAGTCCAAAAAAGCACAATAGAAAGATTTGTAAAACAAGCATATGGGAAGGAAAAAAAGCCACTTGTTTAAAGTTGCAGAAAAGGCAATTTGGGGCAATAAGGTTGTAATTGTTAAAGAGATAAAAGTCATTAAAGAGAAGGTAAGCACTTTGTCTGTAACAATAGGTGGAATGCCCTAGGGAAAATCAAAAGTTGGACAGACCTCTCCCCACAAAGTCTCCAAGGTGTGAAAACAAATTTATTTGAATAGCTGCCATTTAATAAGAACTAAAGTCCAGGACAGCCTGCAGCCCTAGCCCTGTGGCATCAGATGGGCCTGGTTAGTGCTTGGATGGGAAACTGCCTGGGAACACAAGGTGCTGTAGGTTTCAGAGAAGGACCCAGTAACCCACTCCCAAAAATCAATCTACCATTGAAAACCCTATGAATAGCTGAGATGCACTGACACAGTGTTTCACTTGTTGTGTTCAGGGTCTCTATGAGTTGCATACCTACTCGAAGGCACCTAACAACAATAACAACAAAGTTCAGGACATCCTACTGGCAAAGGGATATCAAAGGATATGCTCTCCTGGGTTCTGGTATGCAGGGACACAGAGACTGCTCCAGCCATGGTCATTGGGGCTCAGCTACTACTGGAGCTGGCAGTAGACCTTGGCATCATCCACACGTTGGTGGTTTTGCAAGCATGCAGAATACAATAGTTACAGGGTTATAGAGACCTGCACCAAGTTTCCAGAAAAGGGCCTGGAAGTCCAGATGATGTGTTTCAGGCTTGGATTACCTACAGGAAACTCCAAAATGGGTGTTGTGTCTTGAAGCTTTGACAGTTAAGTATAAAGTACAATGGAGACCACAAGGTGTTGAAGATGTCAACAACATAGTCCCTCTATTAAGGAAATATGCCAGCAATGAATAGAGACAGCACAAGAGGACCATGTGGCCTGCAAATGGCAAAGACATAGGGGCAGAGCTGCCTACACCAGTTTGAGCCAGATGATGTCATCATGTGTGCCAGATCCAGACACAAAAGTATAGACTTCAATGTTTGCCCAGGTGGCTATCAGTCTTGCTTTCATTCATTCTTTCCTTTTGATCCTCCTCCTCCTCCCTTTCAGGTTAGGAATGCTTACTCTGTGCCATTTTATATTTGCAGTATATAGCTTGCTTTTGTTGTTGTTGATGTTGTTGATGATGATTTTGTTGGAGCTCACACTTAACATTGCCTTGAGTCTCAGTGGAGACTTTGGACTTGAGCTTCTGAAAAGTTTTGAGACTGTGAATATTGTAGGTGCTCTTGAAGTTGGACTAAATGCATTTTTCACTATGAGATGACCATGAAACTTTGGGGGTCAATGGTGGGGTGTAATGCTTTGAAACTAAAATGTTCCTGAAAAGCCATGTGTTTGAGTGCTAGGTCCTGAGGTGGTGGCACTGTAATGAGAGGCTTTGGAACTTTGAGGAGAGATGTAGATGGTGAAAGTAGGTCAGTGCTGGCAGTTTCCTGGAGGTTTTACATAGACCCCCAGGTCCACTAAGCTATCTCTGCTTTCTGCTGCCATTATGGGAAGTCTTCTTCCACAGGCCCTGTCACTTGTGCCTCCCTGCCACTGTGGACTGAAATCCACTGAACCATGAGCCAGATAAACCTATCTTAACTCTTAGGGTTGATCTGTCAGTTCTCTCCAAGTGGTGACTAAATCAGCAAGAGGAACAAGAATAGTTCAAACCTGGATAGCTACATCTCATAGTGTTTTATGTTGTGGGTTGTAGAAATGCGTGGCTTAAATCAGAATGTTACTGGAGGTTCAAACTGTAGAGGTCACAGGTGATCTGAGAAATATGAACTCTTTTCCTAAAGGAATTACGATATTTTCAAAGCAGCCATTATGCAATCACAACATGTTTTTCAAAGGTGGCATCTGTTTTCCAGTCTCTTCACTCCAGAGCTGTGGTGAATAAAGCTCAGAGAAGCCTGAAGTTGACCTAGAGTACCAGGAAGAGTAGAAGACTTCAGGAATAATAACCTGGATTTTACCCTTTCTCAATTTTTCACAAGTGATTTAGCTTCTCTGGGCTTCAGTTTTCTCACATGTGAATGGAACTCATAACAATAACCAGTTTCTGGGATGACTGTGAGTATTGAGTGTCTCCTGGACATCTTCCCTATGCCCGTCCAGATCCACTCTTCACCATTCTCACCTTACTGTGTCCTGGAAGGCTGTGTATACTGACTCTATCAGTGCACTCCTAAGTCCTCTGAATGGACTGCGCTTGGCTCATAGGGCCCCAAGGAGATGAGGAGGAGAAGAGTGAAGAGATGGATGCTGATTTCCATGGCTCCTTGCCTGAGAGTCATCTTGGACTTCCAGAGTATCTGGGTAGGGGTCATTGCTCTTCTCAAGTTTACCTTTTCCTTGTGACTGTTCATCTTTCCGGGTTCTAGTAACCACCCTCTGCTATCAATCCTTTGGGTCTGGGGTGATAGTAGCTGGGCTCTTCCTATTCCTACATCATTGCACCACCTCAAAGGGTTCCCTGCTCTCCTTGTTTGTAAATGGCCTCTTTGTAAATAAATCCTAGTCAGATTATCCCAGTTTGGGTGTGCGTCCCATGTGACCAACTGCTCCTTTGTATGTAGAGCACAGCCTTGCACAGAGGAGGCTCTTTTTCTATAGAGTTAGCCACTGCTACCAGCAATACTACAGTGATGCAAAGTATGTGGCAGTGGAAGGGATGGCTGGTATTTCCTAAAACCACACAGCCAATCGTATGCACAACTTTTAGGAGCACTTTCCCCATCCTCAGCTCTTCCGCTTCCATTTCTCCTGATCTGTGCATTTTCCAGAGGGAAATGGAGGACTGATCTCTAGCATCTGTCCCTGGGCATCCACATGGTGAAGCAGACTCTAAGCATATTTTGCCTTATCTGTGGTTTTCTGTGTGATATTTAAGCCTGCCTTGTTGCTGTTGTTAGGTGCTTTCGAGTCTGTATCTAACTCATAGCAACCCTACATATAATAGGTGAAACACTACCGTCAGTGCTTCTCTGCAATTCATAAGGTTTTCAATGGCTGACGGTTTTTAGGGAGTGGGTTTCCAGATCATTCTCCCAAGCCTACAGTATCTGGTGTTCCCAGGAGGTCTCTCATCCAAGTACTAACAAGACCCGACCCTGCTTAGCTTCCAAGATCTGACAGGATTGGATGCCACAGTGCTATGGCTGCAGGCAGACCTGCCTTAGGCAGCTAAAATGTGAGTGTAAAGAAGACTGTTGAAAATGGAATTGAGTGGTATTATTATGGTTAAGCCAGTATAAGGTTGTAATACTAAAGTAGAAAAGCTCAGAAAGCAAGAATTAAAAAAGAGATCCAGGGGTCTCTGGTTCAAGGGCTGGGATGTGACATGAAGAGTTATTTTGAATGTGTTCCTCAACGTGATATCCAGAAGAAAATTGTTAAAAACCAAACATGTCAGGCATGGAAAATTTTAATAAAATCATCTCATTGTACACAGAGTACATTTAATTTTTATTATTAATTTTCATGGAAAATGTAACAGGCAATAACTAAATAACAGGAGTTATATCAAGTCAATTGCACTATGTTAAATGAATATGCATTGAATGTGTTCCCAACACTCAGGTGATTTTTCTTTGGGTCCACTGTAAAAGATGTATTTAAAAAACAATTATAAATATAATGGAAAGCAGTTATTTCCACAAATTTAAATGAGCTTCTAACATTCTTTATTTGAGGTAGTGTACCCATGTGGGTTTTTCTGTTATGTTTTCATTTCAGAGTGATGTTCTCACTATTAGTTGCAGGCAAAACTCCTCCCCACCAAGAAAAAAGCACTTAGAAGAGAGCTTGTGAGTATATAAATAAGTGAGGTAGTAATCAGTAGACAACATCCTGGTTCACTAGAAAGTATATATACTTTATGCTATCTTTTGGATTATTGTCCCTCAATGGTCTATGTGTTAAAGGCTTGGTCCCTAAGGTGGCATTATTGGGAAGTGGTAAAACCATCAGTATGTGGTCCCACAGGGGAGGTCCTCAGGTCACTGGGGTATTCTCTTAAGGAGAATTATAGGAGTTCAATCTCTTTTGTCTCTCTCCTTATTTCTTCACGCATGAAGTGAGATATTTACCACATATACCTACCATGATGTGGTGCCCCTGTCAGAGTCTCAAAGAAAGGGGGCGGATCAGTGCTAGACTAAAACCTCCAGAATTATGAGCCAAAGAAAACGCTTCATTATTGTAATTTTATTGCTCAGATATTTTGTTATAGTAACAGAAACCTGGCTAGTATACTTCAATAACATTCTCCTTAATGTTTTGGTGTCTGAAGTGAATACTGAAACAATAAACAATGCTATCATCTATTTTGTTTCTTATATTTTGTCTGAGTTGTATAAATTCCTAGAGGAAATAGGACCAGTGTCCACCAGTTAGAGGACTCTGGGTGTATATCTTCTCTATTCTTGGTCCTATCTTTCTTTTAAGGATTTACCCTTTATTCAGAACTAACTATAAACTCACAAGAAGTTTCTGAGGTATGGTCATGGAGATCTTATGTACTGTTCCTCTTGTGTCTCCAGTAGTAGAGTCTTCAGTACATTATCACAGTACACTACCAAAATTACAGTACTGGCACCAATACAAATTCCAGAGTATGATTAGCTTGTACCTTGTGGCTATTCTAGTCTCTTTGCATTTCCATATAAATGTTATGATTATCCTGTGAATTTTGTTTAAAAGATATCTTGGATTTTGGTTGAGATTGAGTTGAATGCACAGCTGAAATTGGCAAAAATTGATGTCTTATGATATTATATCTTCTAACTCACAAACTAAGTATATTTCTCATTTTATTTATTTATGCTATTAATTTATCTCTTCAGCATTTGGAAGTTTTTAGTATATAGGTCTTTTACATATTCAATCAAAATTACTGCTAAGTATTTCATATTTATGTGTGAAATTTTAAATTGCATTGCTATTAATCTCAATGTCCAAATTTTCACTGCTAATGTAAAAGCACACAATTGGGTTTTGTGTGTACTGAAACCTAGCTAAACTCAGATATTAGTTGTAGAATTTTGTTTCCAATTGTAGTTTCTCCTCAGATTCTGATGTAGTCTTTAAAGAAAGACAATTGTATTTCTCTGCCTTCCAAACCTTACTGTCATGTTTTCTCTTGTTGAGATGGATAAAATCTCCAGTACAAAAGTGAACAACACCTTGACCTGTCTATATACATTGGCCTTAGGTTTTAGTATCCTGCATGTAAACACCCAAAACAAATTTTGGCATATGAATACCTTCACTTATTTCACTGATAAAATCCATGTCTGAATACTACACTAATGAACATGATCATAAACATGAACGCACTCCCGTGAGATGAAACAATATTAAGATACCCAGTAGGGAAAGTTTATTCGTGGAGGTATTTTTTTACTTTTTTTGTCCTCGGGGTTGAACCCAGGGCCTCATGCATGCAAGGCAACTGTTCTATCACTGAGTCAAACTTCCAATTCCTCCATTTCTCATTTTGAGATATGGTCTCTCTAAGTTGTACAGATTGCCTCTGATCTTGAACTTACAATTCTCCTGCCTCAGCCTCCAGAGTCATTGTGATGACAGGTATGCATCATGGCACATGGCTTTACTGAAGTCTTCACAGACTGAAGACTATGGTTTAAAACTGCAAACAGAAAACTCAAGTTCTGTGGGGACACTGGAAGAAAGTAGATGGGATGACAAGGTAGAGTGGAAGTAGGGGGGAAGTAAATGGCCTTCAGTGTGTATAAGATTAAATTGTAGGAGGGAAATGGGATGGTTAGCATCTCCACCAAGACCTGCATGCTACTCCATTAGCTTGGTGTGACTTTGCGTGAGACATCCACAGACTATGAAATGTGGAGAGCTGGGAGGCAGCAGAATGAGCCACACAGTAGCAGTGGCCCTGTAGAAGGGCTGAAAGGAATACTCCTCACTGTCACATGTGTTGTGAAATTCCAACATGAGGAGATGAGAAGGGTTGGGGCTACATATTTAAGTGGTGGGAAAGAAACATCCACAGCATCCTGACCTCCTCAGTACTGTCCCCACCCATGGACATGTCAGAGGCAGAGCTTTGTGATGTCTAAGCCATCCCAGGGCTCCCATTGGCTTGAACAGCACCAAGGTGAACTAAGGGTGTGGCTCCTCATTGTCTGGGGAGGGTATATAAAGGACCAGCAGGAGCCCAGGTGTAGACTACTGAGAGGCCTAGAACTGGCTAAAGATTTCTGCACACAAGAGGAAGTGAGTGTAGCTTCACAGCACCCATAAGGATGGAGAAGCCAACAGAAAACAAGAAGGAGAGGAAGGGGCTTGAGACCTCTCAGCAGAACAATGG
>VMDO01020687.1:0-36992 GCA_007922755.1 Pedetes capensis
GATACAGATTGGCAAGGAAGAGATCAAATTATCCTTATTTGCAGATGATATGATCTTGTACCTGAAAGATCCCAAAACCTCAACCAGAAAACTTCTGGATCTAATTAACTCCTTCAGCAAAGTCACAGGCTACAAAATTAACACACAAAAATCAATAGCTTTTCTTTACACCAATTCCAAATAGGAAGAGAAGGAAATTTCAGGAAAACTACCATTCATGATAGCCCACCAGAAAATTAAATACCTTGGAATCAATCTAACCAAAGACCCTTCAGACCTCTACAAGGAAAATTTCAAAACATTAAAGAAAGAAATAGCAGGGGACACTGAAAAATGGAAAGACCTCCCCTGCTCCTGGATAGGGAGAATTAATATAGATAAAATGGCTATCCTGCCAAAAGCAATCTATAGATTTAATGCAATGCCCATTAAAATTCCACTGACTGACTTTACAGAAATAGAAAAAATGATCCAAAAATTCATATGGAACCACAAAAGACCACATATAGCCAAAACACTTTTAAGCTGCAAATCTAATGCAGGTAGAATCACAATCCCTGACTTCAAACTATACTACAGGGCAGTGGTTGCAAAAACAGCATGGTACTGGCACAAAAATAGGCCTGAAGACATGTGGAACAGAATAGAAGACCCAGAAATACCTCAACACACCTATAGCCACCTTATTTTTGACAAAGGAACAAAGCAAGTAAACTGGAAAAAGGACAGCCTTTTCAACAAATGGTGCTGGGAAACATGGTCATCCACATGCAGAAAAGTGAAAGCGGATCCCCATCTCTCAATATACACGAGAGTTAACTCAAAATGGATAAAAGATCTCAACATAAAACCAGAAACTTTAAAATTTATACAAGGCAAGAAAGGCAATACACTCCGTCATATAGGCATAGGAAAGTATTTCCTTAATAGGACTCCAATTGCTCAAGAAATTGCAACAAGAATAGATAAATGGGATCACATGAAATTAAAAAGCTTATTCACAGCAAAAGAAACAACAGAGTCAAGGAAACCCCCAATGAATGGGAAAAAATCTTTGCATACTATACATCAGACAAAGGTCTAATTACTAGAATTTATAAAGAACTCAAGAAAAAAACTCCCCCCAAAACAAATAACCCAATACACAAATGGGCAAAGGAACTGAGTAGACAGTTCTCAAATGAAGAGATCCATAAAGCCATAAAACACATGAAAAAATGCTCAATATCCCTAGCCATTAGGGAAATGTAAATTAAAACAATGCTGAGATTTCACCTTACACCAGTAAGAATGGTCAAGATCAATAAAACAAATAACAACAAATACGGGCAAGGTTGAGGAGAAAAGGGAACACTCTTACATTGTTGGTGGAGCTGTAAATTGGTCTAACCACTGTGGAAATCAATACGGAGGTATCTTAAAAAACTAAACATAGATCTACTGTATGACCCAGCCATAACACTATTGGGCATATACCCAAAGAGACACCTGCATCTCCATGTTCAAAAATGTAGCACTTTTCACAATAGCGAGGATATGGAATCAACCAAAGTGCCCATCAACAGAAGAATGGATAAAAAAAACTATGGTACATATACACAATGGGATACTACTCAGCAATCAAAAAAATGAATTAAGGCCATTTGCAGCAAAATGGATGGAATTGGAGAAAATTATTTTAAGTGAATGAACACAAGCTCAGAAAGAGAAACACCACATGTTCTCACTCATATGTGGGAGCTGAATCAAAATTATAAGAAGGAAAAAATCCTATACAAAGGTCAGATCATAATAAAAAAAAAGCTAAGAATGGTATTATTATAGATGGTCTAGAAAGTGCATGTAATAGTTCTGGCAAGGTAAAAAGAAAGTTCACTGTAGTAAAAGTTTCTATCTTAAACAGAACTGGAACCCAAGGATATATAGAAAAATATCACCATAAAAAGACAAGTAAATGGTAGAGAAGTCTTTGATGGGGGGGTGGGATGGGGGGAGGAAGCATACAAGAGGGTAAGGCGGAACCTATATGAATAATGTACAACAAAATGCATATATGGAAATGTCAGATGAATCACATTAAGGTGTACATTAAAAATTTCCAATAAAAAAAGAATAGTGCCTTCCTCATAAGATTGTTTTGATAATAAATCCCAACAAAAAGACATTAGAAGGTTTTCTAGCATAGTAAGCATAAGATAAATGTTAGCTAGTATTATTGTTATCCAGTGTGTTCAGTGTTGGAAAGAATTCAAGGAGAAAGAAGAGTAGGGGGCAGCCAGGGGATTGGTCCTCTTGGAGCCCAGTTGAAGCAAGAGTTGCTCGGGCTGATGGTGAGATGGGTCTGGAATGCCAGATTAGGATATGGGAATAAATACCCCTAATTCCTTCCTGCTTCTGTCTTCATGTACTTTGACTCATGAATGTCTCCATTAATCTTCCTTTCAAGTTTGAGGCTGCATGAGTGCCTCAGGGTATCCGCACACAGGATGTTTTAGTTTTCTTGTTTATCCTGTAAGATTCTGGTTCAACAGATGTTGGGTCTTCACAGTTACTTCCCTTCCAGGGGCATCAGCAAATACAAGTGAGCAACCCGAGGACCCAAAACTACCACTGGCCTTTCTTTCTACCTCCCTGGCACTCCCCATTAGGGAAATCCATTAGGGACCTTGGGCTCAGCCACAGAATAATAAGGAAGGTGTCGATCTTTTCTCTGAGCTTGGTTTGGATTGGAACTTGGAGCCTGTCCAGGGAGTAAAATGAGCCAGTGGAGATGGCAGAGGGCAAAGGCAGTTCACTAATGAAAGAGGAGGGGAAAGAGAGAGAAGGGTCAGGCTGCATCTATTCCCCCCAGGCAAACTCAGGCCATTTCCACTTCTCAGGAAATTTTCTTTCAGGGTCTCCAGAGGCTTCAATGAGGGGAGTGCTTGAATTTTCCTGGAGTATTGTAAACCTTCCCCTCCCCAGGACTGATCCATCCTCTGCTTGAATGTGTGTTTTCTGTTTTAAAAGAGGAGTGCTGAGTGTTGAAAACCAAGTTCAGATGGTGAAGGAGGTAGCAAGTGGCCCTGCAGCTTTGGGCAACTGGGTGGACCACCTATGGCCTTCACACCAGGGACAAGAAGACAAGTCTGGGGGAACAACCTGGGCCCTGGAAGGGAAGGCAATGGATTCCTTCCAGCTGTTGGCCTGAGCTGCAAATGCCAACAGGACAAGCACCAGCCAGGAAGAGGAGGGACATTCACTGGAAGACAGAGTACCCTAGAACATCATGCCAGAAGATTTAGCTCTTCCTGCATCCATAAGGGGCTGGGATTTAGCTCAGTTGGTGGAGTGCTGCAATGCAGTCTCTGAGGTCCCGAGTTCAATTCCCAGCACCGCAAAAATGGGAGAAGGGCCTGGCAATCCACTCCCAAGGCAATCCCGAAACAGTCTGCCATTGAAAACCCTATGAGGGTGGCTATGAGTCGGATACCGACTCGACAGCACCTAACAACAACAACAGCATCCATAAGGTAGCATAAGTAGCTTCCCTACTAACCTCCTCTGCCATAAACCCACCGTCTGTTATCTTAGAGGGAAATTAGAAGGGGTAAATCTGAGACATGATCATTTTCTTTTTCCTAGAGAGTTGGGCTCGGAGTATTAGTCAGTGTTCTCCAGAGAAACAGAATGTAGAGGGTGAGGGAGAGGGAGAGAGGGAGAGAAAGAGGAGAGAGAGAGAGAGAGAGAGAGAGAGAGTGAGTATGAGACTTGGTACACAGGATTATGGATGCTGAGAAGTCCTATAATCTGCCATCTATAACCTGGAGACCCAGGGATGCAATTCAGTGTGACTCTGAAGGCCTGAGAGGCAAGGGAATTATGATGTAAATTCCACTCCAAGGGCAGAAGATGAGGTAGGATGGCCCATCTCAAGCAATGGGATGGGGAAAGGGGAAATTTCTCCCTCCTCCACCTTTTGTTCTCTTTAGGCCCTTGGTGGCTTGCATGAGGTCCACCCTATTGGAAGACAATCTACTCTGAGCCCACCAACTCAAATGGTCATCTCCAGATACACCCTCCCAGATACCCCAAGAATAATGTTTCATCTGGGCACCCCATGGCCCATTCACAATGACACATCAGATTACCAACCACACTGAGCTATAGCTAATATTGCCCTGTCCCCTTCCACCACACACACCATTCAGCAAGTGGGCATTCATAAGGAGGACCAGGTCAGTCATGTAGTGTTATGGGTTGGATGGCATCCTCCTAGAATTCACATGCCTGCAGCTATAGCCCTGTGGCATCCGATCCCATCAGATCTTGGAAGCTAAGCAGGTTTGGGCCTGGTTTGTACTTGGATAGGAGAACACCTGGGAACACCACGTGCTGTAGGCTTGGGAGACAGACCTGGCAACACACTCCCAAAAAACAATTTGCCATTGAAAACCCTATGAACAACAGAGAAGCACCAACAGTGTTTCCCTTGTTGTATGTAGGGTCGCTATGAGTCGGATACTGACTTGACGGCACCTAACAACACAACAACAGAATTCACATGTTGAAATCCAATCCCCCAGTACTTCACAATGTGATCTTATTTGGAGATAAGATCATTGCAGATATAGTTAAATTAGGATGAAGTCACATTGGAGTAGGGCAGGTCCTTAATCCAATATCACTGCTGTGCTTATAAAAAGAGGAATTTTGACTGATTAATTGATTGGTTGGTTGTGGTGCTATAGATTGAACCCTGGGCCTTGCACATGCCAGGAAAGTGCTTTTGACTACATCCCCAGCTAAAAAGGGGGACTCTGGACATAGTTGCATATGCAGTAAGAATGCCATGTGAACATAAGGGGAAAGAAGGGCTGATGGTTGATCAGAAAAGAATGCCAAATGTCACCCACAGAACACCAGGAGCTAGGGGAGAGCACAGAACTTCTCTCGCCAGCCTCATAAGGGTGCAGCCCTGAGGACACTTTGGTCTTGGACTTGTAGCTTCTAGGGCTGTGTGATAATAAGTTTCTGTGGTTTAAACCACCACTTTGTGGTTCATAGTTGTGGCAGCCCTAGGGAACTAATACCTATAAAAGCAGACAGACTGCATTTCCTACATGTTCTTTGAACCAGGAGCTGGCCTAATTCATAAGACCCGTGTCCCAAGACAGCGATGCTATGAGAAAGTCGCAGTGAAGTCACCAGCGATTTGGGCTGCATTGCTAAAGAGGGGACAATCCTGGGCCCTCCACACTTGTTCCACAGAGAAACAAGGAGAAAGGCAGAGGGTATCCAGGGAAGCCTGCTGGTTTGTCACCAAGTGCTTTTCTCCTTTGTCCTCTGGGACCAACCTTCCTTTTAACAAGGGACCTCAATTCCCTTTAGGCTTTTGATGTCTTGGCAAAAACTTAGGACTATGACAGCTAAGTTAAGGAAGAAATGAAATTTGGCCCTGCAGATGCACTCTCTTTTCTATTCTCATCATGAGTTAGTGAAGACTTGACAACCTCAACTGCTAGTCATTTTGTATTTTTCCTGGAGAAAGTGAGGTCTGGCCTTGGTTATGTCAGTAATGTCTATTGAGACCCTATTCTGTGTCTCTCTTCTCCAAGAGGCCTCCACCCATGAACCCAACAAATACCACTCAGTTCTTTCCTCTGGATCATCCATGCATGTGTGCAGTTCAGGTGAAAGCCTCCTAGAGAAATCTATCAGACAATCAAATTCCCCCAGGTACTAGAAGGAGATGCATTGAACCAGACCTTTCCAGGCAGGGATGGGGTGCTGAGCGTATCCACTGAGGTAGATTGGCAAGATCACCAAATGCCATTCTTCTCCTAAAAAAGCCACAGAATGAAGGTGAAGCAACAAGAATCAGAGTAGAGGTAAGGCAAGGGTGGGGACCCTGAGGGGTGGGAGCAATGGTGGTCATCAGCAGATGACGTAAGGAGGTGGGTGCTCCATAGCAAGCAGCAAACAGTCCCAAGATGCAGTGGATGATGTTGTTGTTGTTAGGTGCTGTCGAGTCCAGTCTGACTCATAGAGACCCTATGTACAGCAGATCGAAACACTTGCCGATTCTGTGCCAGGCAAACCATCTTATTTATGTTTAAGCCCATTGTTGCAGACACTGTGTCAATCCATCTGGTGGAGGTTTTCCTCTTTTGCATTGACCTGCCACTCTCCCAAACATGATGTCCTTCTCCAGGGATTGATCTCTCCTGACTACATGTCTGAAATATGTAGGATGCAGTCTGGCCATTCTTGCTTCCAAGGAGCACTCTGGTTGCACTTCTTCTAGGACAGATTTGTTGGTTCTTTTGGCAGTCCATGGTATGTTCAATAGACGTCTCCAGCACCACAATTCAAAAGCATCAGTTCTTTTTCTGTCTCTCTTGTTCAATGTCCAGCTTTCACAACCATATGATGCCACTGAAAATAGCATGGCATGAGTCAGACGCACCTTCATCTTCAATGTGACATCTTTGCTTTTCAATACTCTAAAGGGATCTTTTGCCACAGCTTTTCCTAGAGCAATGTGTCTTTTGATAAAGAAATCAAGAAATCAAGAAATGAGTGGATGATACTTGGTGATAATGAGACAGAAAATTGAAAGATCCACAGACTCAGAGATCCACAGAGAAGGAGAATAAGCAGTTGTCCATGTTGTCCCTCTCCTGGGGAAGGGAGAATGAAGGTTTGATGCATCTGGCAGGGCAGAATTTCCTAGGTGTACGTGCTTCTCCTCTGGGATTGTCCTCCAGAGATCAGCTGCCAGAAACATAGCTTGAGGCTAACTCAGACTCCCTGCCAGAGTCCACAGTAGGTAGGCCATGCGATCAGGGTTAGTCACGTGATCTCTCTGGGCCACAGTAATTTTCTCTGGTCACTATGGTTTACGCTGCTTATCATATAGACATCAGAACCACTCAAGGATGTGGGGGGGGCAGATCCTTGGGTGGTGAAGACTCAGGTATCTGGATTGTCATTCCCCTTATTGTTCTCAGCTACATGGCTGTGTATTTATAGAAAGATTCTCACTGAGAAGTGATGGAAGTCCTTTATCTCTCCATCAAGCAGGAGCCTCTATGATGAAAGAGGCTGGGTTTCTCCAGCTATTATCACCTTTCATGTGGTGAGCACAGATCCCTCCTGGCCTGCAGACCTGGGGGGATGCAATGTTTCCCAACTTTCTTCACAGGGTCACCCATGACCTGTGGGTGCAGAAGGAATTTATTTGTTTTAATAGTATTAACCTGAGAATTTCTTCATCTCTGAAATTTGCCTGGCTTGGAGGAAGGCCCATTCATTTCCTACTTCCAGAGCATGCAGGGAATTTCAAGGAGTCTTTGGCGTGAGGTTTTCCCCATGATGGTGTTTGTGTTTGAGTTAGAGCATGGCAGGATACCAGGGAGGGAGGGGCATGCCCCACGTGGACAGCAGGGCAGAGGGTGAGGTGGTGTCTTCCCTCATCTGTGTCACTGGGTCCAGAGATGCTCCCAGTGTTGGGTGATAGTGCAATTACATGTCTGAGCTGGGAGGAAATCCAGGGGTTATCAACTCCAGTTTAGTATTTCATGTCAGAGAAACTGCAGCCCAAAGGGAAGAAAGACCATCCCAAGTTCTCATTAGTGGTTTTAAGGTGATCCTAGGGACAGAAATAGGATATTTCCAAGGCCAGGTCTCCAGCTGTTCCCCTTCCTCATCTTTTTGCCCCTCTTGTTTGCTTAAACTTTGACAAGGAGAAAACACTGTCATTGGGAGCCGCTGGGTAGAAAAAGTGGCAGGAGATGGCCAGGGCCACTCTTCTAGATCAACCTTCAGCTGACCCGTCCTAGAGTGGACCTCATACCTCATCCAGCTCACATGTTGATTGATTTTTCTGGGGCCAAAAAATAATAAGTTTTAGGTTTTGGAACGACAAGAGTTCCTTCATAAGTAAACTCAGGGCTAACATATTTTTTCAAGGGTTAACATGTTTGTTGTTTATTTCTCCTTTCTGCAGCAAGACACAGCCTGTGCCCAAGAGATGACCCCCCTCTTGGCAACCCAACCTCCACCTGTTGTAAAACAAGGTCAAGACAGTCCACTGAGGAGAATCGAGACCACAAGGTGCCTGAGATCCCATCCTTCACCCTGTTGTAAAACACCATTACAGCCACTCTGGTTGATAATAGGTCTTCCAATCCCTCCCTCATCCCCTGACTGACCTGCCCTCATTAACCATAAGGAGCTGATACATCTTGGCCTCAGCCTACCCCTGCATGCAGGAGGAAAATACAATAAAAGCTAATTAGCCTACATTTAAGCCTCGTAGATTATTCTCAGTTTGCCTTCTGCTGATTTTAACAATAACCACTTAATGTTCAAAGTCATGTACAACACAGTGCCATGTGCTGGCTTGTGCCTGGATTATTCTTGTCAACTCTTTGCTACGAAGGTGCGTAAACTCACCAAGTCCCAGGCTAGAGTAACCTTCATGAACAAGGTGGGCAAATTCTTGGACTGCTGACCTGTTCAGAATTTTCTAGGTGTATGTGCTTCTCATCTGGGATTATCCCACAGAGACGATCAGCTGCCAGCAACATAGCTTGAGGCTCAGACTCCCTGCCAGAATCCACAGTAGGTAGGCCACGTGATCAGGGTTAGTCATGTGACCTCTCTGGGCCACAGTATTTTTCTCTGGTCACTGTGGCTTATGCTGCTTATCATATAGGCTCTCAGGAGGACTGTGTATGTAACTGATGGAGAAATGCTTGGAAAAGACTTAGTATCAACAATCCAGGTAGGGTGGCAGCCCTCGGCTCATTTCACTGTTTTGCCTACTACAAGAAGACTTAGCTGTGGGCAGAGATAAGGCTTGTCATCTCTTGCCAAAAGCCATCCTGCAAGTCAAAGGTTTGTTATCATTTTCAAAAATTTAACAATGTGGACAAGGACTGTCCCACTGGAACCTGGATCACTGGGCACTGGGGGAAGTAGGCTAAAAGTTCTGACCAGGGAGGCTAGTGACTATCCAACATCAAAGGCACAGAGAAAAATACACTCCCAATACAGATCTCCTGTATGCTGTAAAAAACGTAGAAAATGTTCATTCAGAAACATTGTTCTTGGGCTGGGGATATAGCTCAGTGGTAGGGCACTTGCCAAGCATGCCTAAGGCTCTGGGTTCCATTGCAAGTACCACAAAAATAAAGAAGAAAGAAAGAAAGAGAGAAAGAGGGAAAGAGAGAAAGAGAGAGAGAGGAAGGAAGGAAGGAAGGAATGAAGGAAGGAAAATAAAAAAGGAAGGAAGGAGAAAAGAAAAAAGAAAAGAAAGAAAGAAAGAAAGAAAAGAAAAAAAATGTTTCTTGACTGAAGTGATAAAACACATGATGCTAGTGTAAATCATCTCCATTTCAATGTTAATTAATTTTTTGGATCCTTCTGGATCAAGAGTTTGATGTCCATTGGGAACTGGGGAGAAGAAAAGAGTAGGAAAGGGAGAGGGGGAGAGAAAAATATATGAAATTCATGCCAAGGATAGGATTATGCAGTTACCAAAAGTTAGTAAGTTTCAGGGCCAAAATAAAGTTTGGGGATTAACCTAGGGCTTCAAAATGGCCAAAATCTCCTATCTCTTTTGTGTATGGGGGGCACCCAGAGATCTGGATTCCATTTCTTTCCCTGCTCCATGTTAACTATTCAAAGTAGATAAAGGAAATTGAGACCTTAAACATGTTTGTTGTTGTTGTTAGGTGCTGTTGAGTCGTATGCAACTCATAGCAACCCTCATAGGGTTTTCAACAGCTGATTGTTTGGGGATTGTTTTCGGCTGTGGACTGCCACATTCTTCTCCCATTAAAGTGAATTAAGAAGCTGGGCAATTAGAATGTTGTCATCATCATGATTATGTTTTTCACCTTAAGAAATAGTAGTACATGTATTATTCATGAAACATCCTTCCAGGCAGCAGAACAAAAGAAGCAACAGAGACCTACCAAGGATAACAAGGAAAGAAAACATTTGGGATCCAGATCTCTGCATACTGGAAGATCTGGGCTCCCTGCCCTTGGCTAACACCCTGCATCCAGCCACATGGGTTCCCTCCTGGGTCTTGGTTCCCTCATGTATACAAAGAGAGGAGGACTACAAAACAATGGACACCAGGTCAGATGCCTACAGGACCCAGTCAGCACAATGAATGGGTGAAACAGGATTGATGGGAACTGTAGGGAACTGAAGAGGCTGGATCCACTGAGACCCCATCAGTGAGCAGGCTATGTTCCTTTGCATAATGGTAATTCACTGTAAGAAGGGAGATTCCTTTCCTAGTATTAAAGGTTCAGAAATTACATAGCCAGGAAACATGACTGAGGCCTCTGTTACTGGCTGGCCATCAGAGTTACCCAAGGAGTCTGAGAAATGACAGATTACAAAGTTCCACTTAGACTAACTGAGCAGGAGTCATTCCCAGATCTACCCATCCATCCATTTTTCGGTCTGTTATCAATGTATGCATCCATCCACTCGGTAGTGGCACTGGCCAGGGGACTTTCTGTCCTTGCTATTCCCAAGGGATCAAGGGGTTCTCCCAGATGCCCAGTTACAGGCTGTAGACCCTAATTCCTGTAAACTTTGATATCAACAAAACTGACTTCAGAAGAAATTTCAAAACAGTGAAACCAGGGAGTTCTGAATACTTGCATTCTAGCCTTTTGGCTCAACTCCAAGAAAAGAGGCATGTCCAGGGAGTAAGACAGAAGCAATTACCAGTTTTTAAGAGCTTTGTTCATATGAGGGTGGAAGAAAGTTGTATCCACACTAAGACTGCCTGGAAATTAAACAACTGGGACAGGACTTTGGAAAGGCAAGTAAGAAATATACTTTTGTTTCTAAAAGTGCCTATTGGCTAAGATTCCAAGTCATGCCTGGAAACTTCTGGAAACTTTCTATTGTTTTATTGATGATTCATCATATACACAATCTCTACTAAGTGAAATAGGGGACACAAGAAATACAAATTCAGTTCCTGCACTTAAGATAATAATGATCTTATCAAGGTACCATCTTTTTATTGAAAGAACAATGCAAGACAGGACATAATCCAGGATGTAAATTCAGGCAGACAGTGAGTGCTGGGGGAAGACCAGAAGACTGGAAACCTTCTGAGTAGAGGAGACCGTCAGTTATAACTGTTGTTCTCTCTCTTTCTCTTAAGGAGATCCTGTGGTGGGATGATTCTTGGCTGTGTTCTCTCATTCTGCCTTCAGGCTTAGTTCATCTTTCCCAGGTGGTTTCATAGGACCCAGCCTCAGTCTTGGAGTCAGATGACTCTGTGAGCTTTGGGGAATGTACTTTATGTCCCTGAGCCTCAACTTCTTCATATGTAAACTATATATGAGTACATCAACTTTATAGCATTACAATGTAGATTAAACAAGTTATTGTTGTTATTAGGTGTTGTCAAGTCGGTGTCCAACTCATAGTGACCCTACCTACAACAGAGTGCTTCTCTGATATTTATAGGGTTTTCAATGGCTGATTGATTTTTGGGGGAGGGAGTAGGTTGCTGGGTCCTTCTCCCAAGTCTAGAGCACCTGGTATTCCCAGGTGGTCTCCCATCCAAGTATTAACCAAGCCCGACTCTGCTTAGCTTCCAAGATCTGACAGGATTGGATACCATAGTGCTATGGCTGTGGGCAGATTAAATAAGATAATACATACTAAATGGACTATAGTGCCTTGGCACTTAATTTTTGTTTTTGTTAATTGTCAAGTTGAGTCTGACTCATAGCGACCCTCATAGGGTTTTCAATGGCTGATTGTTTCAGGGTTGCTTTGGGAGTGGATTGCCACATCTTTCTCCCATTTTTGTGGTGCTGGGGATTGAACCCAGGTCCTCAGAGAGTGCAGAACAGCACTCTAGAAACTGAGCTAAACCCCAGCCCTGGCACTTAATAGGCAGTATTTAATTTTCCCATGGAGAAATGCTAACACTCATTCTCCTAAACTTTCACTACCCAACTATGTTAGCGTTGTTATCGTTATGATCAAATACCTGACATACACAACTTAAAGGTGGAAGAATTGATTTTGGCTCATGGTTTTAGAGGTTTCCATCCATCGTGATAGAAGGGCATGGTGGAGGAAAGCTGCTCACATCATTGCAGCCAGGAAGCAGAAAGAGAGAATGGCTATGCTCCCAGACTCTGTCCTTTTCCTCTTTTAATCCATTTAGGGTAGTTATATACCCTCTTAGTTAACCCTCTCTGGCAATGTCCTCATGGACATACTCACAAGTGTGCTTTTCTAATCTCCTAGGCCCTTCTCAATCTAGTCAAGCTGGCAAAATTAACCATCACACCAATACAGTGATGACCAGCCAGTGGGGTTATTGCTTGAAATGGGCTAGTATGTATTGAGAGCTGCAGCAAGTGTAAAATATACAACAGAGTTTGAAGACTTATATGAGGGAAAGAATATAAAATATTGATTACATGTTGAAATGATAATACTTTGGACATATTGAGTTATAAAAATACTAAATTAATTTAACCTCTTTCCTTTTAATGTTTTTGAAGTAGAAATTTAAAATTAGTTAATCAATTTTTTTAAAAAAAATTGAGACAGCATCTCACTCTCTATCCCAGACTGGTCTTAAACTCAAGATCCCCTTCCTCAGCCTCCTAAGGCTGGGATTACACATGTACACCACCACACCCAGTTAACAATTTTAAATTACATATATGGCTCACATTGAATTTTTATTGGACAGTGGTATAAAACTTTCCCACAGTAGATAGTCTGGCACTCTCAGGATTTTGTCAGTGGACTGCCTTCTACAGAGTTATCTAAGAGGAAAAACTAGGGCACAATGTGGTGATGCAGTTCAAAAACAATACGGACTGATGTAAAATGACTAGGAGTATTAATATTCCGTACTCAAGTTGGACATGTAGCTGGTTTTCCTCATCTGGTATGAACTGAGATGGATTTTTTACTGCATGGTCTGTAAAATGACAGAAATAAATTATAAATGTTCACTAAGTGTTTGCTATGATTATATTATTTCTCCAGCTTTAGGTCACATAATCATAGCCCCTGCCAAACACTGGAAGCCTATCCTCTGAGATCAGAAACAAAGGATTATTTCCCCTACTATTTAATATTGTACTACTGTCCCAAAACAATTAAATGAGAGAAATTATGGATGTGGTGGCACCTATCTATAATCCCAGCATTTTGGAGCCTGGGGGAGGAGACTGTTGAGTTAGAGACCAGCCTATACTACATAGCAAGATCCTATCTCCAACAAAATGAAACAAAATGGGATAGGGGGAGGGGAGAGAGAGAGAAGGTCAGAAGCATAAGGATGGCTTTAAAAAGAATAAAAAAATACCTTACCCCTGTTGGCAGATAATATGCCAGAGTACTTATTTATTAAGGCTACTATAATGGAATACAATAGACTGTGAGCCTTAAACCACAGAAATTAATTTTCTCACAGTTTTGGAAGCTGGAAGTACAAATTAAGGTTCTGTCTGGGTTGTTGTCTAGTTTGATTTCTTCTGAGGCTTCTCTACTTGGCTTGTAGGTAGCTGACTTCTTATCCATATGGTCTTTTGTCTGGGTAGGAAAATTCTTGATGCCTGTTTTATATGCCCAAATTTTCCCTTCTTATAAGAACACCAGTTAGATTGGATAATGTTGAATAATAGTGACAATAATTCCTTGTTTCTAATCTCAAATGATAGGCCTCTGATGCTTGGCAGAGGCTATGATTATGTGACCCAAAGCTGGAGAAATATCCTAATGGTCTCATTTTAACTTATTCTCCCCTTTATAGGCCCCATCTCCAAATATACATCTGAGGAAATGAGGCTATGGCTGTAACATGAGAATTGAGGTGGGGAGGGGGTATAATTCAGTGGATAAAAGTTAGCATATTTGGGAAATCCTAGAAATCAATGTAAAACTAACAAAAAAATTCAGTAAGGTTGTTGTTGTTGTTAGGTGCTGTCGAGTCCAGTCCGACTCATAGCGACCCTATGTACAGCAGATCGAAACACTTGCCGATTCTGTGCCAGGCAAATGATCTTATTTATGTTTAAGCCCATTGTTGCAGACACTGTGTCAATCCATCTGGTGGAGGGTTTTCCTCTTTTCCGTTGACCTGCCACTCTTCCAAACATGATGTCCTTCTCCAGGGATTGATCTCTCCTGACTACATGTCTGAAATATATAAGATGCAGTTTGGCCATTTTTGCTTCCAAGGAGCACTCTGGTTGCACTTCTTCTAGGACAGATTTGTTGGTTCTTTTGGCAGTCCATGGTATATTCAATAGACATCTCCAACACCACAATTCAAAAGCATCAATTCTTTTTCTGTCCCTCTTGTTCAATGTCCAGCTTTCACAACCATATGATGCCACTGAAAATAGCATGGCATGAGTCAGACGCACCTTCGTCTTCAATGTGACATCTTTGCTTTTCAATACTCTAAAGGGATCTTTTGCCACAGCTTTTCCTAGAGCAATGCGTCTTTTGATTTCTTGACTGCTGCTTCCACAGGTGTTGATTATAGAGCTTCCTTAATTTAAGACCCTTAATATTGGTGCATGGAAATACAGGCTAATAGAAAAGAATAGCAAATCCATCAGTAGATCTAGGTTCCTATGGAATTTTAGTGTATGATAGAGGTAGCATCTCAAATTCCCAGAGCAAAGATTGTATTTTAAATAAGTGATGCTGGAAAACTAGATATTTATGGAATTTTATTGAGCTGTAAAGAAGAATGAAATTATGTCATTTGTAGGAAAAATGAATCAAACTGGAGATCATAATATTAAGTGAAATGATTCAGACTCAGAAAGACAAATACTCTACGTTCTTGCTCATAGGTCGAAGCTAGATTGTGTGTGTGTGTGTGTATATATAAGACTGGAAAGTATAAAGGCATACATCTGGAGTGGGGAGGGGAATAATGAGAGGGGGCAGAAGCAACATGTGGGGGTAATGAGGGAATGAACAAGAACAAAGTACATGATACAATTGTATGAAAATTCCACACTGAAACTCATTATACTGTATGCTAATTTCAAATAAATAAGAAAGAAAATAAAAATAAATGAAAAAAGCAAACCTGGATATCCATTAGAAAAATGAAAAACTTAAATCCATACAACACACCATACACAAGAATAAATCCAATCCAGATGTGGTGGCAAATGCCTGTAATCCCACTACTTGGGAGGCAGAGGCAGGAGGATCCTGAGTTCTAGGCCAGCCTGAGCTGCAAAGTGCGATACTTTCTAAAGAAACAAACAAACAAGCAAACAAGGAAAATAATAAAACTTTTAAAAAATGTTTTTAAAATGCAAAATAAAAGAAAAACATAAAAAGAATAAATTCCAAATGGATTAGATATCTAAATTTAAAACAGGAGACCATGAAAGTACTAGAGAGACACATGGATAAATTCCTTTCAACCACAGTTAAGCATTAAACTCAGTCAACTCTGACTCAAAATCTAGAAGCAATAAAGGAAATGACTAACCAACTCAACTACATTTAAAATATTTTCATGGCAAAAAAAAAAAAAATCCTAACCAAACTCAAAAGATAACAAGGAGAAAATATTTGTAGCACAACCACCAGTAATGGGGTAATTTTCCTAACACATAAGAAACTCATAAACTGAGGGACAAAGTATCAGAAACCTGATGGAAAAATGGAGGAAAGTCACAAACATAACTTTTAAAAGTTCCTTAAAGTTATCAATTCCAAAGACAATTTATATCTACAACAGGATTGAGCAACCTAGAATGAATGACACTCCCTTACCAATGAGCACCCTTGCATTCAGATCTTAGTTTCTGAGTGGCTTTCTGCAACAAAGTAACCAGAGCTCCCAGGAAAAATGGTAGATGACAAGGCTGGAATAGAGAAGACACAAGAATTTGGAATATTTTATGGAAAGGAAGGAAAAATACTCAAAAAAATAATAATAAGATGGAGGCCTGTCCAAGGACTCAGGACCCAACCTAGAGGAGCTCTCAATGCCAAAGGTGGAAGAAGTTGAACAACAGTAGGAAAAAATGAAAAAAATAGATTAGGTAATTATAGCATATAGATTACTAGATAGAATAAAATAAATATTAATTTATATTGTTATAAGTATATAAGGCCTACAGCCATAGTACCGAGGTACCTGATCCCGTCAGATCTTGGAAGCTAAGCAGGGTTGAGCCTGGTTAGTACTTGGATGAGAGACCACGTGGGAACACCAGACACTACAGGCTTGGGAGAAGGACCCAATAACCCACTCCCAAAATTCAATCTGCCATTGTAAATCCTATGAATAGCAGAGAAGCACTGATAATAGTGTTTCACTTGTTGTACATAGGGTCACTATGAGCTGGACACCAACTCGATGGCACCTAACAAGTATATAAGTAAATAAAGAAATACTGAGGAAGAAGGGACAATTCCTTCTTATAGAATTCTAATTAATAAATATAGAAGGTATGAGGGAAGTGGAAAATTAGCATGGAGCAACATCGCAATTAAAAGCAAAAACAATTGATGGATGCCGAAGTCAGCAGGCAAAGTCTTACAAGAGACATGGTATCTGCAGAGTTTCAAAGTATCTCCCTACAAGTTATGCATCACTTACAAAAGAAAAACTGGTCACCTCATAGTAAAGAAGCTTATTTACTACCTTACCAAATGGTCAAGGTTAATAACACCAGAAACAAGACATATCAATCTCACATAGTCCAATATGAAGCACTGAGAAGCTTCTGCAGTATTCTTGCCATGATTGCATAACCTCAATCTGATTGTAAGAAAACATCACACAAATCCAGAAACTGAGAAACTCACAGACTAAAGGATGCCAAGCAGGCATAATGACTAAATGCAGTGTGGGATTCTGAATTGGATCCTGGACAGGAAAAAAGACATTAGTTGGAAAACTGATGAAACTCAAGTAAGATTTATGTTTAATTAACAGTATTGTATGAATGTCAATGTCTTGCTTTTGATAATAGGAGTGTTTATGTTATGTAAAATGTTAACATTAGAAGAGGAGTGAAGGGCATGTGGAAACCGTATACTATTTTTTCAACTTTCTGTAGTCTAACATTTCCTTCCTTCCCCTTCCTTCCTTTCTTCCTTCATTTCTCTCTCTCTCTCTCTCTCTCTCTCTCCTTTCTTTCTCTTTTCTTTCTTTTTTCTATCTTCTTTCTTTCTTTCTCTCTCTCCTCTTTTCCCTTCCTTCCTTCCTTCCTCTTTCTTTCTTTCTTTCTTTCTTTCTTTCTTCTTTCTTTTTTGCAGTGTTTATGACTGAATCCTCGCCTCACATATACTTTTGCAAGTGCTCTACCACTGGGCTATACCCATAGTCTATTTTTTATTGTTTATTTTGAGTCAAAGTCTCACCAAATTATGCAGGCTGCCTCTGGTCTGAAACTCAGGATCCTCCTGGCTCCACCTCCTGAGTTCCTGTGCTCCACCATTGTTTTCAGAGAGGGTATTGCTATGTAGTCCTCACTGGCCTTGAACTTGCTATATGCTGGGGTTACAGGTGTGCACCACCACACCTGACCTAAATTACTTAAAACAAAAAAGTTTTAATGGGGGCTGGGAGTATAACTCAGTGGCCAAATGCTTGTCTAGCTTGATCCCCAGCACCTAAAAAAAAAAAAAAAAAGTTTTCAGTAACTCTTACTTGCCAGGTCATAGATTCAGCATCAGTTATAGATAGGCATCCCATATCTCCCCTTAGCCCTCTTCCCATGACAGCCTCACTGAATCTCTCCACATTAATTCATTATTAAATTATGTGTCCAGGTTTGTATCTCTAGTGACCCAATCCTAGAAGACAGCAGTTAAAATACAACCATACAACAAAAGTTTTAATCTTGAAAGCAAAAATAAAAGCTACTACTGTTTTAACCATTTTAAAGATGAACATTAAAAAAAAAATGCTTCTTTATTTCAGAGCCACAGTGCCTTAGAAAACCAAATGAACTGAGAAGAAAGGAATCCCATCTGAGTCATCCGAATCAGCTTGATTTTCCAAGATTGTTTGCATAACTGCCCCCTGCTTCCTGATATTCTAGATAAATGGTTATTCCACCCCACCCTCAGCCAATAAACTCAGAGTAAGTTAGCCATAAATTGGGTGGGAATAAAGTGAGGGAAAAACCAGGGATGAGGAGGCGTATGTGGGGGCAGAGAACTGGAAGAAGCTTAGCCTGGAGGGAGCAGTGTCTGCAGACCCACTCACAGGGACCTGGCAAGGTCCCAGCTCCCTCCTGCAGAATTCCACGTAAAGAAGGGATGGCTGCAGGGGAGTCGGAGGGAAGGCTCACTGGCTGATCAAAGGCCTCTTTGAGGTAAGCAGAAGCTTAGAGAACTCTCTGGTCTGTGTTCATGGAGCATGGCCAATAGGAAGTTTACCTTTGCTAGTGGCCCCACAGTCAGGCACAAAGAGGCTGTCAGAATCTTCTCTGGAAAGGGGCCGGTTGGGAAGCTGACCAGGAGCCCCACTGGGTCAAACTACCATTAAGAGAGCTCCAGGTGCAGGGGAGTCTGTGTTCGATTCCAGAAGGCAGGTCATGGCAGTCCAGCTGCAAGCCTAACCTGCATGATGCATAGACATTTTAGTCTCCACCTGCATGGTTCTCTTGTCATCCAAAGGCCTGAAATCCCACACAATGGCTTTGTTCCACTGAGTCAACAGAGTGTGGATGCATGATGGGTGGTTAGATGGCCCAGTTACCTTTCCTCTTTACAGGTCAGTTAAAAGGATTAGAAGACAAGGAGATTTCAGAGTCCTAGAGCATAGGAACTGACCAGGTTAGGCATCCTGGGGGCCCTGAAGGGGGAATATGGCAGCCTTCAGCTTAGAGGCCCTCAAGAAAGAGCTGGAAGGCCAGGCGTGGTGGTGTACACCTGTAATCCTAGCGACTCAGGAGGTGGAGGCAGGATGATTGCAAGTTGGAAGCCAGAGACAGCCTACGCAACTTAACAAAAATCTGTGTCAAGATAAAGAAATAAAAAGAGGGGCTAGGAGTACAACTCAGTGGTGAAGCAAACTGGGTTCAATCCCCTAGTACCAGGGGTAGAAAAAAGAGCTAGAGTGCTGGGCATGGTGATTCACACATGTAATTCCAGCACTTGGGAGGCTAAAGCAGAAGATTGCAAGTTTGAGGCCAGCCTGGGCTACATAGTGAGTTCCAGGCCAGCCTGGGACACAATGAGATTTTGTCTCAAAAACCAAAACAAAACAAAAAACAACCCTCCTCCCCCAAAAAAGAAGGAGGAGGAGGAGGAGGAGATGTGCATCCTTGGATAGAGAGGAAGTATGGTAAAGCAGACGCAGGAGCAGATCTAACTCAACTCTGCAACCCAGCGATGTGGCATTCACCCCTTTGATGGTGGAACCAGGATGTGGCTACTGCATGGGGATTGGCCAGTAGCCCTGGAGTTCATGAGAGCAAGGGTTATATGAGTGTTTTTCGTGGACTAAATGGAACCACAATTGGGTCATTTTGGGTCTTCTCTAGTAGGGATGCCTGCAACCGCAGCACTGTGGTGTCCGATCCCGTCAGATCTCACAAGCTACACAGGGTCAGGCTTGGTTAGTACTTGGATGGGAGACCACCTGGGAACACCAGGTGCTGTAGGCTTGAGAGAAGGACCTGGCAACCCACTCCCAAAACACAATCCACCATTGAAAACCCTATGAACAGCAGAGAAGCACTGACAATAGTGTTTCACTCCTGTCTTCTAGGGGTTTGAAGATTCTGAAGATCAGGAAACAGGGGTAAAAGATAGCTGGTTTCATTTCTGTGTCACAAAGCAATGTCTTGTTCTCCTGCCTCTTAAGTCTGCGGCTTTTGAAGGTCCATGGCCCTCGGCAGTGATTGGCCAGCCTAAGTTCATGGGTAAGAAGGGGGCTCCACTTGAGAGTCTGCCTTCAAGCAAACCTCTTTGGTCCCTTCCACTATCTTGGATGGAACTCTCTTAGCGAAAGGAGTTAGAACAGGACTGTAAGGAGTTAAAAATCTTAAGTAGGATTAAGAAATGGGGTCTGGGAACAGAAAACCACTGAGGCAAAACAATCACAAGGCAACCAGTTATGCCATATGAGTTCTAGCTAGGCCACATGAATTTCCTTTAAGTTCTATTTTTTTCTTTTCTTTTTTTTTTTTCTTTTCTTTCTTTCTTTCTTTTTTCTTTTTTTCTTTCTTTTTTTTTTTTTGCAGTACTAGAGGGTTGAACCCAGGGCCTCACACTCGCATGCTTTGCAAGTGCTGTACCACTGAGCTTCACTCCCAGCCCACTTTTTACTTTTTGAGACAGGGTCTTGCTAAGTTATGCAGACTGCCTCTAGTCTCGAACTTGCGATCCTCCTGCCTCCGCCTCCCGAGTCGCTGGGATTACAGGCATGCGCCACTGCGCCTGGCTTAAATTCTATTTTTCAAAAAGAATAGAAGGCATAGCCAAAAATCACATGACTAAATAATCTTCAGATAGAAATAAAGAAATGAACTCCGCTTTAACTCTATTGGGCCAATATAAAGTATTCCCTATGTGAGGACCCATCTACTGAGACCAGTTCAGGTGGGATGGCCCCGAGAGAAAGACTATAAAACCCCTAGGCAACAGCTTCACTTCAGCAACCTACTCCGGGACCTCTTCCTGCTGCGGAGGCTTCTTATCTCTACCTCTTTAAATAAGATTTCTTGCTTTTGCTTACCTTCGTGGTTTGTGAAGTTCATCCTCAGTGTCATGAGCCTGGTAACTCACCCCAGGCAACCACAGCTCCAGCTATATTTGTTCCCTTTGCCCCTGGCATCCTCTATCTGCCTCCAGACCTGGGGACTAGCAGGCCACTGCTTTGGCTCTGCTGGCCACCCTGCACTCCTTTTCCTGTCCACAAAGATGTTAACTTTGGTTTCGCATCTGGCTAAAATGATGTTTTGGTTAGCTTTAAAATATGTTTTATCTGTCAACACTTAAGTGATTAAAGAGTAAACGCAGGGCTATGTTTTGACAAGAGGTGCTCACAATCTCTGTGATCCAAATGGATAGTTCTGCTGCAAGAAGAAAGAGGAAGACACTCCCAAGACTAGGTTGGTGGGTTTGGTGAGGGTGTGATCTGTCTTGGACAAGTTGGCATAGTGTGGGTGGAGAGCAGCAGAGGAGGGCATGCCAGCCATCCGAGGGTAATGCTTGTTCTTACATGGGCCTAGCCAGAGCCAGGCCTGGGGTTTAGCTCAGTTGGTAGAGTGCTTGCTTTGCATGCTCTGAGGCCATGGATTCGATCCCCAGTACCACAAAAATGTGAGAAGGACCTAGCATCCCACTCCCAAAACAATCAGCCATCGAAAACTCTATGAATAGCAGAGAAGCACTGACATAGTGCCGGACAGGACACAGTGTCAGGGAATGTTTTGTTCTGTTGTACATAGGGTTGCTGTGAGTCGGACCCGACTCGATCCCACCTAACAACAATAACAAGCCAGAACCAAGGGCCCTGTTACATAATCTCACACTAACCTGCGCTTCTCCTTTGTAGCACTCATTGTTATAGTAATTCATTACATGCGTGTGATTACTTGCTTATTGTGTATCTCTGCCCTATACTGTTAGGTCCACGAGGCCAGGGGTCATATAGGTCCCAGATGGAGCCTTAGAACCAATTTTGGTTCCTGGCACAGAGTAGATGAAAAAGAAATGAATAAATGAATACAGCTGCATAGATGGGTGTGGGGTGGGGCATGGGCTGGCTATTAAGAGTTTGAAATCTTTCAGGAGATGGTAATAGAAGCAACTACTATGGATCCCAATGTTGGTACAGGTGCTTTCTTGGGTTTCTCCTGGGCTGGCCAGGTTACTGTAAGGACTGGCTCAGGAATGTAAGCTCTGGGAAAAGGCATGGAGCCCAGTCAAGCCAGGGCCCACCCATCAGTAGACCCTAAGGAAAGCAAAAAAAGAAATGCAAATTGTTGTTGTTGTTGCTGCTGCTGCTGTTAAAAGATATTTTATACAGTGAAGCAATATCCTCAAAAGTTGGTTTTTAAAATTATTTAAAAAATTTTTTCTTTTACTTGGTGGCTGGGCACCATGGCACATACATCTATAATCCCAACAATTCAGGAGGCTGAAACAAGAGAATGGTGAGTTCAAGGCCAGAGGCAGCCTGTGCCACTTAGCAAGACTCTGTCTGAAAAGAATAAAAAGGGGCTGAGGATGTAGCTCAATGGTAGGGCATTTGCCTTGCATGCATGAGGCCCTGGTTCAACACTCCCGGTACTGAAAAACAAAACAAAACAGAACTTTTTCCTTATTTCCAATGAGAATCTTTTAAGTGAGCCAAGCTTATCTTGTGAGCTGGGGCTGCGGCAGTACCTTTGCACCTAAATTGAAAAACATGTTCAGGCTAGAAGTTTTCTGAGGGAAGAGTCATAAGTTGTCACTCACCTTGGGGCCCAGATCTTGCTAAATGCAGCCCACTGATACCTGCCCTTTACACACAGGGGAAGCAGGAATGCTGAGAATGACAAAAATGATAGAGGATTCTGCAGCAGCTGGGCCTGGTGCAAATACCAGGTGACTCCCTGCCAGTCACTGAGGCAGAGAGGGTGTCTCATGCTCTGAGGGACTCAGGCTTGGTCAGAAGATGTGTGACATTCCCTGTGAGGGGCTCACTGGTTCCAATGGACCATCTGGCATCTTGTTCATATTCCTAAGCTCGTCATTGTCACGGGGTGAGTTGGGCAGGAGCCTCGGTCCTCTCCTTCGCCATGCCTGTGTCATGGTGTTAGAGAGAAATAGGTAGGAGGAAAGGGAGTAGAGGGCTCTGCAGTCAGCCACCTCCCAGCCCAGCCCTGTGCTTCCCAGCCACCTGTACTATGAGTATCAATGTAAGCCTACGGGACAAAGGCTTTGGTCTGGTGGTCCATGCATCCCTTACAAACCCTTACAAACAGCACTCTTGCTAGAAGGAAACAGAATTAAAATCACTCCTCACATCTACATTCATCCCGGAAGGATGATAAGACTGTGTGAGACACACACCACCTCCAGCAATCGAGGACATTGTTCCGTGGATTCTGCTCCCTTGCCCAGACTGGTAGTTGCCTGGCTTCCTAACCTTTTGAGGTTCCAACCTCTGAGCCCAGTCCTTCAAAGGCACTAGGAACCCATGAACCCTTTCCAGGCACAGGGCCCCAAGGGTAGACTATTTCTTTCCTTCCCCTGAAGGCTCAACCCCCAGTGTAAAAATCACAGCTGACCTTAGCTCAATGCAGCCATCAGTAACCCTTCACTACTACTCGCTCTCACATCTTGAAGGTGTGTTCTCTTTACAATCTACATCCATATTCTCTACCTTTAATAAACTTAGTCTATACAATATAATTTCTTTTACATGGGGAAAAACAGATGAACGGAGGTATCTGCTGCTGAGGAGAGGGGAATAATTTTTTCTGCTGGGGAAGGACCTGCCTGCCACCAGCCTCTTAGACCCAGGTTCTAGACCTGTGCTCCCTTCTCTGGACCTGTTCCCCACATCTCCCTGCTAATAATGGGTTAACCTACTTGTCATCAGGGAGGATTAGACCCACCCAAATGACACAGTAGGCATGGAAGAGGGGTGTTGTTCCCAGAGAAGGGGCACCAGGTGTTTGCACATGAGGATCCATCTTAGATATGTCTGCATCTGACAACAGAGCTTAAAACACATGACGGAACTGAAATGCTTGAATGAGAAATAGACAAGTCCACAATGAGCTGGGAACATTACTACTTTGTTTTATTTTGCTCTGCAGAATTGGAAAACTGGAACCTAGTTCATATTCTCCTGTTGTGTTGAAAAATTGGAAGACTAATAGTCCCTTGCCCTCAAGGAAGGGAAATTATTTTTTCCATTGCCAATTATTGTTAAAAAAAAAAAAAAAAAAGGAAGGAGAGAGTGACTTTGAGAATAAACAGAAGGAAGAGTTTGCACCCAGAGTAAAGGAAGTCAAAGATAGGTGTAAACATAAATCTATCAGCAGTGAATCACACACCACTTGGCAGCAAAGGGAGACAGTGAGGCCTCGCCTGAATGGCCGTGTGATGCTGCAGGAAGGAGGCTTACCAGGCATAGAGACCCTAGCCTTCCTGAAGATATCCACACCCCAAGTGACTGTAATGCTGGATCTAAATGGCATATGTGAACTATGACAATGATGTCTAGGCAGTCACCAGAAAAGATTAATGAGAGGAGGGCCTCCCTGTTGTCTTAGTGTAACCTAAGACTCTAGAATCTATGCAAAATCTTTTGGGAACTGTCATGAGAAATGTAGTAACAAGTAAGACTGGATTATCAGCATGTGTCTATGGGAATTTAGAGTTAATTATGTCTTCCTTTCCAGACTGTATACTATTTCTTCATTTTCTTTTCCTTCTTCTCCTTTTCCTCTTTCTCCTTCACCTCTTCCTCCTCTTCCCCCTTTTCTTCTACTTCTACTCCTTCTCCTTCTCCTTCTCCTTCTCCTTCTCCTTCTCCTTCTTCTTCTTCTTCTCCTCCTCCTCCTCCTCCTCCTTTCTTCTCCTCCCTCCTCCTCCTTCCTCCTCCTCCTCCTTTTCTTTCTCTCTCTCTCTCTTTCTTTCTCTCTTTCTCTCTCCCCTCTCTCTCCGCTCTCCCTCTCTCTGTGTCTCTGTCTCCCTCCCCCATCTCCCTCTCTCCGTGCCTCTCTGTCTCTCTCTCCCCTCTCCCTTCTCTCCTAGTACTGTCTAGGAATTCCAGTGTAATATTGAATAGGAGCAGTGAAAGACGATATCCTTGCCTTGTTCCTAGTCTGGAGGAAAAATTTACTTCTTTCACTTTTAAAAATGAGTGTCTGATATAGGCTTTTTGTAAATACTCTTTGTCAGGTTAATGAAATTTCCTGAGGCTCCGTAGTTTTCTGAATGAATGTTGAATTTTGTCAAATGCTGTTTTCTGCATCTGTTCAGATAATCATACAGTTTTCTTGTTTACTCTGCTAATATTGTGAAATAAATTGATTGATTTTCAGATGTTGACCCAACCAAGCATTCCTGGATAAACCTCTCTTGATCATAATGTCCTATCCTTTTTTTATATATTGCTGGATTCTATTTGCTGATATTCTGTTGCATCTATGCAAGTATTTACACTATGTTCATGACTGATAGTGATCTATATTATTGTTGGCAATGTTTTTAGCTTTGCATTAGGGTAATGCTGACTTCTAAAAGGAATTGGGAAGACTACCTGCCTCTTCTTTTTTCTAGAAGGGATTGTGTAGAATTGGATGGGTTTTGACAATTTATGTCTTCCACAGAATTGTTCCATTTCATTTAGAGTTATAGAAATTATGGGAATTGAGTTGTTTATAGAATTCTCTTGTATGTTTTTAATGTCGGCAGGGTCTGTAGTGATTTATGTCTTCTTTTTTTTTATTTGGTTAGTGTGGCTAGACTTTTGTTAATCTCTCTCTCGCTCGCTCTCGCTCTATTTTGCGGTAGTGGGTGGTTGAACCCAGGGTCTCGTGCTTGCATGCTTTGCAAATGCTGTACGTACCACTTAACTGTACTCTCAGCCCATTTTTTTACTTTTTATTTTGAGACAGGTTCTCACTAAATTATACAGACTGCATCTGGTCTGGAACTTGTGATCCTCCTGCCTCCACCTCCTGAGTTGCTGGTATTACAGGCATGAGCCACCATGCCTGACTTAATTTGTATCAATCTTTTTAAGGAAACAGCTTTAACAGGCGCGGTGGCACACACCTGTAACCCCAGTACTCAGGAGGCTGACACAGGAGAATCCATGAGTTTGAGGCCAGCCCGGTCTACATAGTGAGTTCCAGGCCAGCCTGGGCTACACAGTAAGACCTTGACTTAAAAAAACCAAACCAAACCAAACCAAGAAACAAAAAACCCAACAATAACAACAACAACAACAACAACAACACACACACACACACACACACACACACACACACACACACACACACACCCTGATCCGGTTTCATCTGTGTTTCTCTAATGTCTTTCATTTTAATTGCTTCTTCTCTTTGTTATTTCCTTCCTTTTGATTGATTTGGATTTAATTTATTCTTTTCTGGTTTCTTATTATGGAAGTGTAGACTGGTGATTTGAGACCTATTTATTTGGTAGTTTGTGACTTAATTTTTATAAATTTCCCAGCAAGCACTATTTTAGCGGCATCCTAAACGTCTTGATGTTATATTTTCATTTTTATTCAAAAATGTTAAAATTTCAAAAAATTTTAAGATATCCCTTGAGTTTCTCTGTTTGGTTCATGGCTGATAGAGAAACATGTTCAATTCCAAATTTGAGGAGATTTTCCAGATATCATTCTGTTACTGAAGTCTAATTTAATTCTATTATTATCTGAGAAAACATTTTACATAATATCTAGTATTTTTAAGTTGTTAAAGTGTATTTTCTGACTCAGAATATAGTTGGCCCGCTGAATGTTTCACATATACTTGCAAAGAATGTATATTCTGTTAGAGTGTGCAGAAATGTCAATAAGTCAAGATGGTTGATAGAGCTGTTCAGGTCTTTTATATTCTTACCAATTTTCTGTCTTCTTGTGTTATCAGTTGCTTTAACTCTAAATGTGCGTTTCTTTCTCCTTTAGTTCTATCAGACTGTTGTTCATGTTTTGTATCCCTTTTGTTTCACGTGCATTTGGGACTGTGATGTCTTTTTGGAGAATTGGGCCCTTTAGAATTATATAATATCTCCCTTTATCCTTGATAATATTCCTTGTTCTGAAGTCTTCTTTGATATTACTGTAGCTACTCCAGCTTTCTTTTGGTTAGTGTTTTTATGGCATATCTTTTAATTTATATGTGTCTTTATGTTTAAAGGAATATCTTGAGGAAAGCATAAATTTGGGTTTTGCTTTTGTGTCCAACTTGGAGATCTCTGTCTTTCAATAACTTATCCAAATATAGCAATTAAAAGATACAGATTGTTGATATGGTTAGATCAAAACCTACCATCTTACTAGATGTTTTCTATTTGTTCAATAGGTTCTTTGTTTCTTTTTTCCATTATCTTCCTTCTCTTGGGTTAATCAAACTTTTTTTAGGATCCCATTTTATCTCCACTTTTATTATTTATACCTTTAAAATATTTTTAGTGGCTGCCCTATTATTTATAATCTACATCTCTCATTAGTGAAAGTATATCTTCAAACATTATACCACCTTATGTATAGGGTAAGGCCCTCACAACAGTATATTTCAATTTTTTCCTCCCATCCTTTGTGCTATTACTGCCACACAGTTTACTAATCTGTATATTGTAACAAAACATATTGACACTTTGGACATTTATTTTTTAGAGCAGTTGAGTTTTTTTAAAAAGAATTTTATGTTACCATTATTTATTTCATTTCTATTTCTCTACAGTTCTTTGTTTAAAGTTTCATTATTTAAAGAACTTAAAATTTTTTTGTTCTATAGATCTGCTGACCATTCATTTATTTCTTCATCTGAGAAAGTATTTATTTCTCTTTTATTTTTGAAAAATATTTTCATTTGGTGTAGATTATTGTTAGGTGCCACTGAGTTGGGTCTGACTCATAGTGACCCTATACAACAGAATGAAACATTCCTCGATACTGTGCCAGGCATGCGATCTTTTTATATTTAAGCCCATTGTTGCAGATACTGTGTCAATCCATCTTGTGGAGGGTTTTCCTTTTTTTCATTGACCTGCTACTCTCCCAAACATATGTCTTTCTCCAGGGATTGGTCCCTCCTGACAACGTGTCCAAAATATGTCAGATGCAATCTGACCATCCTCACTTCCAAGGAGCACCCTGGTTGCACTTCTTCTAGGACAGATCTGTTGGTTCTTTTGGCAGTCCATGATATATTCAATATTTGTCTCCAGCACCATAATTCAAGAGCATCAATTCTTCCCCTGTCTGCCTTATTCAATGTCCAGTTTTCACCACTGTAGGATGTGGCTGAAAATAACATGGCATGAGTCAGGTGCACCTTCATATTCAATGTGGCATCTTTACTTTTCAAGGCTTTAAAGAAGTCTTTTGCAACATCTTTTGCCATTGGGATGGGTCTTTTGATTTCTTGACTGCTGCTTCTGTGGGTGTTGATTGCAGAACCAAATAAAGCAAAATATGTTAGTATTTTAAAGCTGTCACTCCTTTATCTACTGACTTGCGTGATTTCTGACAAGAGGTCTGCTGTAATTCTTGGCTTTGTTTCTGTGAACATAATGTGTTCTCTTTGTCTTTGTTTTCAGTACTTTTATTAAAAATAATGATATGTCTAAGTGTATGTATTTTTTAGTGTTGGTATTTATCTTGATCTCTGAGCTTTTTGGATCTGTGTTTCAGTGTCTGTCATTAATATTGGAAAATTCTTAGCCATTATTTCTTCAAATATTTCTTCTACTCTGTTCTATTTTTCGCTTATTTCTTGGACTCTAAATACATGATGTTGGAATGTCTGATATTGTCCGGCAGCTCTTGAATATTCTATTCTCTTTTCTTTATGTTTGAGTTTGGGTAATTTCCACAGATCTTACAAAGTTTGCCAGTTGATTCCTCAACTATGTCAAATCTGCTAGTGAGCCCATTGAAATTGTCCTTTATTTCAGTAACAATGTTTTCATCACTAGCACTTCAGTTATATTATTTCTTATAGTTTCTGCACTTTTGATGATCATGCCTATTGTCCATCTTTTCCATAGCACCTTTAATACAGTAATCATAGTTGTTTAAAGTTGTCAGTCAGGTAGTTCCAACATCTGTGTTGCATCTGACTCTTTTGATTCTATTCTATGCTGTTGGTTGCAGTGGTCTGGACTTGACCTGTAGTTCTGGGCCTGAGACATATTTCTGCCCCTCCACCAAAGGTAGAGAGTTATTTTCTCTTCCTTTAATCCAGCTTCAAAGGGTTTTCACCAGTGCCTTGATAGCTAGGGTGGTGTTGCCCTTTTCCTTATAGATTAAATCTTTTGTTCCATAGGGGAGATAGGGGAAAGCATCTGGGTGAGGTTTTGTGTCCCACCTGCTGCCCCTTCCCCCAGGCCCCTATCATGAGGAATGCATCGCTTCTCGATCTTCTGGCTAAAATCAAGTGTAGCGTCTGGTCTTATCAGTTCAGTATCACGAGGAATGCTTTCTGAGTATTCTCCCCTACACTGGGGTGCTTGGAGAAAAGCCTGGATGAGGGTACAAACCCTCCCTGTAGAATTCACACTGCATCTCTATCAGTTCATAAGTTTCCCAGCTGAGTTCCTTCAGGTGTGCAGTTCTGTTTGCCCCAGATAGGGCAGTGTGCATGTCTCATCTCCCCCATAGGCACCTGTTTCTTAGCTTTCAGACTGGTTGGTTGTCTACAATCTTAGCTCCCTGATGGGGCCA
Organism: Pedetes capensis; assembly: GCA_007922755.1. Taxonomy (NCBI): domain Eukaryota; kingdom Metazoa; phylum Chordata; class Mammalia; order Rodentia; family Pedetidae; genus Pedetes; species Pedetes capensis. The sequence continues at coordinate 29,426 of VMDO01020687.1, forward strand.
ATAAAAGTAAATTTATAGTCTTCCCAGCCTTTTTGTTGTTGTAAAGATAGGAACAATACTCTTTCCAGTTTAGGCATCTGGAGCAGAAACTGAGGCAGAATTAAGTTTAATGTAAAGGAAAAGAAGCCTGCAGCAGTAGCCCTGTGGCATCCGATCCCGTCAGATCTGGGAAGCTAAGCAGGGTCAGGCCTGGTTAGTACCTGGATGAGAGACCGCCTGGGAACACCAGAAGCTGTAGGCTTGGGAGAAGAACCTGGCAACCCCCTCCCAAAAATCAATCTGCCATTGAAAACCCTAGGAACAGCAGAGAAGCACTGACAATAGTGTTTCCCCTGTACAACCCCCTGTTGTACAGAGGGTCGCTATGAGTCGGATACCAACTCGACGGTACCTAACAACAACAACAACAACAACAACAACAAAGGAAAAGAAAAAAGAAGAATCACCAGGTGATTTTGTTCAGCTGATTTGTGGACTGAACTGATAAACCCTTCCCTTATAGTATGTTGGCATTTGGTCCTTGTGGTCCTGTAAGGTAAGTGATCACTACTCCTATTTCCAGGTGAGGTTCTGAGGGAGCAAGTGAGAAAAGGGGCGGGGCTTCCTGCTTATCCAGGTGCTGCACAGGCACAGCTGTGCTGCTTCTGGGGATTATGAGGAGCGAGTTGGAGATTAGGAGGAATTTGTGGGAGGAGGCCAAGATGCCTTCTGTCCTCAGCCTGAGCTCAGAACAGAGCTGGGGGAATGACTGAGGAGCAGGGCCTAGGGACAGTGGGGGAGGATCCAGCCTGGTGTGGTAGGCTGAGGCATTCCCTGGCAGATTTCTCACAGGACAGAGATCTTAGTGGACCATAGGGAAAACAGTGCTGATGCCAGAAAGACCTGGAAAACTTTCTGAGGAGCCCTTGCAGCCCACATGAGCGAGGCAGAGTCCTCAGAGCCTTAGAACATTGGCTCGACACCAAGGCAAGATGGAGTTTTCCTGGGAATCCACGCCTTGGTTCCCCGTAGGAGGATGGGGCTTGAGGGGGAGTGGATGTGGGAAAAGCACCGACAGAAAGGGAGCTGCTGGGTAACGCCCTTGAAGATCCTGCTCAGTCTGAGTTCTCTCTCCCTCCCTTCCTCAGAAGGAACCCCAGGTCCAATACTCCAGCAAAAGTAGGGGATTGCTGTTCCTTCCTTGTGCCTCCACGCCCCCCACTGTCCCTTTGTGACCTCCCCTTGAAGATTTTAATTATACATGAATCCATGCACTCAGTCATTTTATTCACCCAGTGAGTGTTGGTTATTGCCAAACCCTGCACTATGCAGCCTGGTCAGCCTGAATAAGGGAGATGGAGGTGCAGAGAGCAGGCAGCTTATGGCCCTTAGTGTTCTGCTCCCCCAGAGATAACCCAAGGAAGGGCCTGAGGTGGGTGTGAGAGTTCTGGAAACCCCACAGGCAGGCACAGCCCTGGTGTTACCTGACTGGCTGGCCAGGCACCAGCTCCCCACTGGAGGCATGAGCAAAGTTCACCCTTGAGCGTTCCTCTCTCTACATAAAAGGCACAGACTCTCAGCGGGCCATTCAACATGCCGCACAGTCCCGCTCTGCCTGCTTCTCCTCCTCCCCCATGGGCCTCTCTGCTGGACCCCTGTCCTAAGGCTGGCCTCCCATTTCCAGGCCTCTCCGCCTCCCTTCTTGCTTCCTGTCCATTAAAAGTACCATGCCCATCAAGGCCTAGCTTAAATGTCACCTCCATAGGAACCTTGTCTGAATCCTCCAGTTGGAATTAATCATGCTTAGCCTGAGCAACCCCCACATGTCTGTCAGCTTGTCCAGTTGTGGGGTTTGCATGTTATTGTGATGCTGAGAGCTATGCCACCGGCATTTCAGATACCAGCAGGATCACCTATGGTGGACAGGTTTCAGCTGAGCTTCCAGACTAAGATAGACTAGGGAGAGGGACCTGGCAGCCTACTCCCAAAACAATTGAAAACCCTAGGAATAGCAGAGAAGCACTGTCAAATATACTTCTGGAAAATGAGCCCACCAGCCTGGAAGGCATTCAAGAAATGACTGGAGAAGAGTTGCCTTCTCAAAGTAGAGTCGACTTTAATGATGGGAATGGAGCAAAGCCCCTGGGACCTCCTTTTGCAGATGTGGCATGACTCAAAATTAGAAGAAACATAATGATTGCAACAATGGATCAAACAGAAAAATATCGTGTGCGTGGAATAATGCTGGCTATGTTTTATGTACATAGAGTTGCTATGAGTTGGACCCAATGTGACAGCATCTAACAACAACAAAGTATGAGCAAGGCGCTCGGTTCCATTCCCACACTGGAGGAAGGAAAGACAGACAAGGAAGGGGGGTGGAGAAGAAAGAAGGAAGAGAAAAAGAAAAAGAAATAAAGAAGAAAAGAAGGAAGGAAGGAAAGAAAGGAGGGAGGGAGGGAGGAAGAAGGGAAGGAAATAAAGAAGGAAAGAAAGGAGGGAAGGAAAGAAGAAAGAAAGAAAGAAGGGAGGGAAAGGAGGGAGAAAGGAAGGAAGGAAGGCAGGAAGGAAAAAAGGAAGGAAGAAAGAGAAAGAAAGAAAAAGAAAGAAAGAGAAGAAAGAGAGAATGAAAGAAAAAGAAAGAAAGAAAGAAAGAAAGAAAGAAAGAAAGAAAGAAAGAGAAAGAAGACAGAAAAAAAAAAGAAAGAAAGAAAACGAATTGACCATGCTAACCTCTTTCACACCTGGTTGCTTGTGCCTCTCTTTTACACTTACACTTCTTTGGTCTTATTTCACTACAGGCCACTCCTAAGAGCCAGATTTTTAATATTGTCCCTGACTCCCAGTTGTGCTCAACAATGCTGAAGTAAGACCAGGCCATTTCCTGTGTGAACGTATCCACAGCCTCCCATTGCTCCCACGACCAATTTGAAGCATCTAGACTTGGCGTGATCTGGCCTCCCTCTTCCTGCCTGATCTGCAAACCCCTTGAGAGAAGGGACCGAGGCATGTCAATGTGTTATCCCTCAGATGTTCCTAGCACCTGCCTAGCATGGAGCACGTGGTAAATACATGCCAAAATGAAATGAAATTCTAGCTGAGTAATTGATTTCCACAAGCCAAGGGTAAGCTAGTTTAAGAAAAACAACTGGCCTGATGGTCTGTCCTCTTCGGTCCCTATTCCTCTAGTAGGATTCGAGAAAAAAATATTTTTGAGTTATAATTATTTGATAAAATATTCAAATGGTCCTCTCGATCTTACGAGTGCTATGACCACCAGATTCTTCTCATGACAATGGGCTGGGTGCTGGCTGCTTTCAATTCTTTTTGGAACAACTACAACAAAAGTCTGCCAGACTTTGTCTCCATCTGATAAGAAGGTGAGTGAAAAGTCCCTCCATTGTTTTTCACATTCCTTGGGAAGAAGAAGAAGCTTGGAGCTAAAGAAGATGTGGAGGGGAGGCAGAGGCCACTTTTCCTGGTGGTAGCAGAGCCAAAATTGATTTTCAGCCCACAGCGTGGGCCACATACCCACGCATTGCCGCTGCCTCCTTGCCAGGTCTACTCTGAGACTTTGTGCGCCTCAGTTTCCATATCTGTCAAGTAGAGATATGACACCTAGTTCTTGGGAGACAAAACGAAGTATTGCTGATGAGAAAGCTAAAAATGCTGTAATAAAACTTAGAAGTCCATGTCACTGGACTTAGGGAAACACTAAAAAGTAGGGTTAATTTCAGTGTGGGGACACACGTTCTGAGCTAAGGACATGACTCAGTCTTGACCACACAGAGTCGCCTTCCAAACTGGGGAGTTGGCAGCACCTGCTGGGTTTCTTGCTGTGTGTGCAAACACTTCCGTACAACTCCATTCATGAGACGCACTGATCCAAGTTCTCCAGAGGGAGTTCTGGGCAGTCGAACATTTTCATCTTTCTCAAATCATCATGAAACCATTGATGCCAGTAGTAAGCAGAGGCAACAAGCAGTGGCCTCTACATGTTCATTGGAGGCCTCATAATTGTCTGGGGATCTTCTTAACAAGGGAAATTTTGAGGGCTCCCACCTCAGAGGTTAGGATCGAGAGAGGTTCAGTTGTTGGAGTTGGAACAAAGGATGTATGTATTCAACATTTAATTCAACTCACTAGAGAGAGATTGTTGTTGTTGTTAGGTGCCGTCAAGTCGGTATCCGACTCATAGTGACGCTCTGTACAACAGGGGAAACACTATTGTCAGTGCTTCTCTGCTGTTCATAGGGTTTTCAATGGCAGATTGATTTTTGAGAGGGGGTTGCCAGGTCCTTCTCCCAAGCCTACAGCACCTGGTGTTCCTGGCGGTCTCCCATCCAGGTACTAATCAGGCCCGACCCTGCTTAGCTTCTGAGATCTGACGGGATCGGATTCCACAGGGCTATGGCTGTAGGCGAAAGAATAGGTTTATTAAAGATGTTGTTGTTGTTAGGTGCTGTTGAGTTGTGTCCGACTCATAGTGACCCTTATAGGGTTTTCAATGGCTGATTGTTTTTGGGATTGCCTCAGGAGCAGGTTGCCACGTCCTTCTCCCTTTTTTGTGGTGCTGGGAATCAAACTCGGGACCTCAGAGACTGCAGAGCGGTGCTCTACCAACTGAGCTAAATCCCAGCTAGAGAGAGATAGGGGCTGGGATTTAGCTCAGTGGTAGAATGCCGCTCTGCAGTCTCTGAGGTCCCGAGTTCGATTCTCAGCACCACAAAAATGGGAGAAGGAAGTGGCAATCCACTCCCGTGGCAATCCCGAAATAATCAGCCATTGAAAATCCCATGAGAGTTGCTATGAGTCGGACACGAGACAGTACCTAACAACAACAAAAACAACAAGAGAGAGCTAGGCCCTGAAAGCTAGGGAGAACTGTTAGGATTAAGATAGGAGCCTCCCAAAGGGAGATAGGACTCCAGCAAAGAAATCCAGGGTGGTTGGGGTTGATGGGCAGTGGGCCCATGTAAGGGGCACTCAATGGGCCAAACCTGGAAGCCACAGCACGTGCTACTTGTCTCAAACCCCTGGGCAAGCCAAAGTGAACTAGCTCAGCATTTAGTGACTATGGGGCCTGTACAGCTGGACCAGCCTGGAAGAGAAGGCCTTCAGGTTCCTTGCAGGGGGCAAAGAGAAGAAGGCCCAAGAGCCCACCCTTTCTTCCTTTCCTGAAGGGTGAGGCTGTCTGAGTCATTTGCTGGAGGACCACATTACACCTATGGAAAACCCCTGAGCAATGCCCTCCTGACTCCTTGGCCTCCATTGTCTGCTGTGTCTGGCTGCACAGGCTTCTAAAGGAAATGTCCACATATTTGGGACATGATTCTCTCTGACATCAGCCTAATACTATCTGGAGCTTCCATGGTCCAAGAAGGTAGAAGTAATGAACTTGAAGAGGCCATGGTCACTGACCTAGAATCCCAACCTAGGACAGCTCAGGTTCAGCATCGAGCCCACTAGCCTGGGCCATAGGCTTGTGTTGTTTTCTTTATCATTACAAGCATGGGATGAGGGGAGAGTTGGACAGAGAGTTGGATTTTCAATCTTTTTCTCCCCTTAACTGTGGAAACCTTTCTTCAAAAAAAAGCTGACAGAGGAAGTAAATATGTGAGGATACTCTTGGAGCTGCCACTGTGTTTGAAATGGGAACTAAACATTTGCCCACGTTCCTTGGTCTAGGTGAAAACCCAAGTGCTCCTTTGAGCTCTGTTCCAATGTGTCCCGCTATTCTACTCCTAGGTATTTACCCCAGAGAAATGAAAACACCTATGCTCACACAAATCCTTGTATGCAAATGTTCATTGCAGCCTTTGGTAATAGTCCCAAGTGGGAAGCTACCCAAATGCCCATCAACAGGCAAATGGATAAACAAATTGTGCCATGTCTGTATAATGGAATACTACTCAGCAATAAAGAGAGTGAAAGACCTATTGGCAGGGGAAAAACATGGGTAAGCCTCAAAATCATGATGTTGAAGTGAAAAAAGCCAGGACCATATAAACATACACACTAATTTACATACTGTATACTTTGTTACAAACTGTACAATTCCATTTATATAGAATTCTGTAAAATACAACCCATAGTGATAAAAAGCAGAGCAGTGGTCACCTAGGGGTGAGGGTGATGAGGGAGAGAAAGATTACAAAGAGTACTAGGAAACTTTAGGAAGGGTGGGAAAGTTTCATGCCTTGACTAAGATGCTGGATTTATAGGTGTGCACATATTTCAGAACATACCAAATGGTACACTTCAAACGTGCTGTTTGTCATAGGTTAATTATACCTCAATAAGGTTGTAAAAGAAGAAAGGCCACCAGACTATTTTATCTGGCACAAAATTCCTACCAAATTCTCGACAAAATGGGTCCATTCAGTGGCAGTGAGCTACGCAGCCCAGTATTACTGCCTAGCCTTTGGGGTTCCCCTTGCCGGGGTTAGGCCAGGTCCTTCGCTTCATTGCAGAAAAGATTTTAGGACGAGTCAGAGAGTGAAACAAAGCTAGGGAGTTTAATAGTACATGTTCGAGACATAAAGGAGGGCCTCTTGAGAGAGAGAGAGAGAGAGAGAGAGAGAGAGAGAGGAGCTCTTACATGTCTTTACAATGCATATATATACACTTGTTGGCTTTACAAGGTGGGCTTAGGGAGGTGTCTCTAAGAGGGGCTTACAGAAAGGTATCACAAGGGAGTTATTTGGGTGTAAACATGGCTCCTAAACCCATCTATGAGATTAGGTTAAACTCAGAGGTTTCATGTATTTTGACCCCAAGCATAGATTATTGATATTTTAAAATTTTTATTATGCAAAATGTTTCTCAAAAATAATGTCTGTGCAAGCAGTCCTCATGACAGTTTTCTTGATAATTGTGTCAATGTTCTTGATTTTCAGTCAGAGAGATTTAAACTAGATCCCGGGGTGGAAGTTCTTTTCCCTTTCCACCAGCCCCCCAATTTCCCTGTTTCTATTTTGCCTCAGTCCTGTGACCTTGTTCTCTCTAGAGACCTGTGACCAGTGCTGAACCCAGTTCCTGTCCTGCTAGTGCTCAATAACACAATTGGTGAGAGTTTCTAGAGGTTTCCAGAAAGGTACATGGGACACTCCTTTCTCCTATTGCTTCCAAATACGTTATAACCCATGGTTTTCTCCTTCTAAGTGGCTACAAAGCAAGAGAGCTTGGGTTTATCTCAGTTGGTAGAGTGCTGCTCTGTGCTCTCTGAGACCCTGGGTTTGATGTCCAGCACTGAAAAAAAAAAAAATGGGAGAAGGATGTGGCAGCCCACTCCTGAAACAATCCCAAAACAATCAACCATCAAAAGCCCCATAAAGGTCACGGTGAGTCAGACCCTACTTGATGGCACCTAACAAAAACAAAGCAAGAGTCTCAACACCTAACTTTTGCTCTATCTTCACCCACCTGGCAGAGCTGGTTGGGCTCCCAAGTCTTTGAATAACACCCAACCTCCCCTGCCTACCTTTCTTTTCTCCCTCCTCCTCCTCCTCCTCCTCCTTCTCTTCCTCCTCCTCTCTTTCTTCCTCCTTCTCCTTCTCCTTCTCCTTCTCCTTCTCCTTCTTCTTCT
>VMDO01020688.1:0-36986 GCA_007922755.1 Pedetes capensis
TCAATACACAAGTGGGCAAAGGAATTAAACAGAGAGTGCTCAAATGAAGAAGTTCATAAAGCCATGAAGCGCATGAAAAAATTCTCAATATCCCTAGCCATTAAGGAAATGCAAATCAAAACAACTGTAAGATTCCACCTAACTCCACTCAGAATGGCCAAGATCAACAAAACAAATGATAACAAATACTGGCAAAGTTATGGAGAAAAAGAGACCCTCTTACACTTTTGGTGGGACTGTAAATTGATTCAACCACTTTGGAAATCAATATGGAGATACCTCAGAAAACTAAAAATACAACTACCATAGGACCCAGATATACTACTACTGGGAATATACCCAAAGAGGCAAGTCATCATTCAGAGACAATTGCATTTCCATATTCAATGCAGCACTTTTCCCAATAGCAAGGATACGGAATCAACAAATGCACTCATCAATAGAGGAATGGATGAAAAAACTATGGTACATATACACAATGGAATACTACTCAGCAATAAAAAAATGAAATAATGTCATTTGCAGCAAAATGAGTGGAACTGCAGAACATCATCTTAAGTGAAAGGGCACAAGCTCACAAAGAGATATATCCTATGTTCTCACTCATATATGGGAGTTGAATCATACTTAAAGGAAGAAAAAATCCTATACATAAATTGATATATAAAAATGCACAATTAAACTTAGCAAAGAAGGGACAATATAAAGAGTAAAAAGCAGGAGGAAGAGAACTAGCAGAGGGAAGAGAAGATTGGAGAAAATGGGATGGGGAGGAGGGTCAGCATGGATGGATGAATGGGGAGAGGATGATCTCAATATAAACAGCACAACTTCATGAGTAGAATGGTAAAATAGGGGAAAATAACTCAAATAAGTATTTGAGTTTTACTACACATTGTCCATAAGCCTCCATAAACTTTGTGGGTTGGTGAAAGTGTTACCAGAAATGATGTAAAGGATGCATAATGGAAAAAGCCAATGCTGTATTAATCTGTACTCCATCATCATTTACTAATAAAGGGAAATATATAGAGATAAAAAAGAAGTAATGTCATTGTTTCTGTTATAAGCATTAAAAATTGAATATAAATTGTATAAAATTAAGTACTTAGTAAATTAATTGGAATGTTTTATATTTTTATTTTATTAAACATGCTCAATTATTCCAAGCATAAGTCATGTGTTTTAAAAAGATCAAGTAGCGTTTATAATAGAGGAAGTATTATTGTTCCTAGTATGAGTGTAACAGTGATATGTAAAACCATTTGCCTTGTCATTATAATAATAAAATACTTAAAAATTATTAAAATTTAAAAATAAATAAATAAATAAAAGGCTAGGGGTACTGCACAATAGTACAACATTTGCCCCCAAAGTCCTGGACAGCAGAAAGAAAAAGAAAACAAAATAAAATACTGGAGCAGTTTCTGTGTCCTGTAATATTGGAATATATTTGGTGGAGGTGGTGGTTGGTTGAAGATGGAGTCTTTTATGTGGCTGCAGCCCAGAGTTGCCAATCTCTGAAGTTTACTTCAAGAGATATGTTAGTGTCCCACTTTCCCCTTCCCTATAACTGCCTGTTGGAACTGTGTCCTAATCTGGAGTTGTGCCAGGTTGCCCTCAGGCTCCCTGATCAGAAATCATTCTTTATTTTCAGGCCCCTGGAATAGCTTAATCTCACAAATAGGTTCCCTCTCAAGATGGCATCTGGTCATGGAGCTCTAAGATATGGAGTGTGGCAAAATGGATCTCTTCTCCAATGTTGACCCCCCAGTCGAGAAGAGCCACTCTCTCACCAAATCCCTCAAGTGGATCCAAGGGCAGCACAGATTGTGGTCTTATCCTATGGGACTGCCAGTCTGCCAGAGCTGTCCAGCTTACTTTGAGGGATAAGGGCTGTGGTTCCCCTCCCCCACTGACAAGCCACAGCTGGAGGTGTATCCTGCTCTCTTGCTCCTCTGCTCTATTCTGCACTCTGAGACAATCCTATAACCTCCTTTGTGATTTCTATGCTTTTCCAGTCTTTTTCTCTTTATACTGGAGTCCATTCCTTCTTATTCTGACTCCTTTGTTTTACTGCATTTCAGAGGGGCTGCTTCTAATCTGCCATCTTACCTATATCAGGTTTCCTAATGACGTGTTGCATGTCTTAAGATGAAGGAATTTGAGGATCAGCATATACGGGAAGAACTCTGTGACTTTCACTTGCCTTCTCCCCTGAAGCAGTTCACCAAGGTGTCCTGTGAGAGATGCTCTCCTACTCCTGAGGAAAGGAACATCTTTATCCCTTCTAAGACAAAGGAGCCCAAGGAAATCTGAACAGAATTTGCCATTTCTTCTAGTTTATTACACTTACCTCACATTTTTTATTTCTCCTACTATGTTTTTCCATGACTCTGTATTCTTCATCAAACCCTAAACTTAACTGTTTCTGCAGGTCTTCATTTCCTCAGGAAGGTTCTTCTACCATATAAAACCTAACATTAAATAAGTTTGTATGCTTTTCTCTTGTAAATATGTCTTTTATTACAGCAGTCCCAACCAAAGAACCTAAATTGAGAAGAGGAAAGAAAAGACACTGCTCTCCCTTGCCCTAGTTACCTGTGTAACTAGTCAGAAGCATCCAGTCTCCACTCCTGATCAGTATCCATTTCTATTATTTCATCCTAACTAGAGCCTAAAAAGTTAGTCCAAAGTTACACAAGGATTTCTCCAAAGTCATATTTTCACATATAGAACTGAGAATGGAATTGAGGAATTCTGATAAGACTGGACCTATATCAGTATTAAATGGTAGGTTTTTTTAAAAAAGGTAAAAATCCTGACTCTTACCCAAGTACAAATAAAACCATTTTAAAGATTTTATTTACTTTGTTACTCAGTGGGGGGACCAGTAAGACATGACAATTTGTTCAAAGGAGAAGTCAGAGGACAAACACATCTACAGATTAGAAATATTGATAAGAACTGTAAAAGGAAACAAAGCTGGCCTCTTCCACAATGCAGAGGGGGAGCCAGCTGAACTTCCTATGCATAGGAATTTGCATATCCATATGCAAGAATTATTTTGCATTCTGTCAACTATTTACAACAGGTATGTTGTTGTTGTTGTTGTTGTTAGGTGCCGTCGAGTCAGTATCCAACTCATAGCGACCCTCTGTACAACAGGGGAAACACTATTATCAGTGCTTCTCTGCTGTTCATAGGGTTTTCAATGGCAGATTGATTTTTGGGAGGGGGTTGCCAGGTCCTTCTCCCAAGCCTACAGCTTGTGGTGTTCCCAGGTGGTCTCCCATCCAGGTACTAACCAGGCCTGACCCTGCTTAGCTTCCGAGATCTGACGGGATCAGATGCCACAGGGCTACAGCTGCAGGCTACAACAGGCATAGAGTTATAAAACAGTGCAAAGACTGTGGAGGGTAGAACTAGATAACCCTGAGGATGTGCTCCTAAAAGTGTTTGGCTTCCCATTGGAGCACAAATTTTAACCTACCCTGATAAATTGAATACTAACTTCTGTCCGATCACTGCATAATGTAAAGATAAACACAAGTTTAAAATGAGGGTTAGTTCTCCCTGCTAAAGATAAAGGAAAAGATTCCCCTCCCTTTTTATTAGAACATTTTCTTTAGAAAACCTGTAATTATAAGAATTATAAGAATATCTTGGGTCATAAAGATGTGGTACTTCAAAAAGCAAACACCAAGGGAGATAGTACTCTCATTTCTGAGAGAGGACAAGAGCCTAACTTCAGTGGCTACCTTGCTTCAAGTTGCAAAACTACTTTTCTTTCCCCTTTTTAATATCAATATTATTTTAATTGACAAATGATAATTGTATTTCACCTTTCCAAATAATTAGCCATTGAAAACCCTATGAATAGCAGAGAAACACTATCAGATATTGTGCCAGAAAAAGAGTCCCTCAGGTTAGAAGCATTCAAAAGACCATGGGGAAAGAGTTGCCTCCTCAATATGGAGGTGATCTTAATGATGGGAATGGAGTAAAGCCCCAGGGACCTCCTATTTGCTAATGTGGCATGACTCAAAATGAGAAGGAACAATTGTAAACATGCATTAAAAATTGGAACTTGGAATGTACATACTATGAATCTAGGCAAATTAGATATCATCAAAAGTGAAATGAATTGCATGAATATCAACATTCTAGGCATCAGTAAGATAGAATGGACTGGTATTGGTCACTTTGAATCAGGTATTCATATGGTCTACTATGCTGGGAATGACAACTTAAAGAGAAATGGAGTTGTATTTGAGATGCCCAGGCTGACTAAGAACCCGGAGTTGTCCCGAATGACCCCCTTATCTTAGGATTCTGTCCTGCAGGCACCACTGCACAAATTCCTTTAAATGATCACTAGATCACAATGCTCTGGGCCAGAACAAAGGGCTATAGATATGGGCAGTAGCTTCCAGGAACTCCCAGGTCTCAGGATAATACAAATGGCATGCTTTAGCAACTCAAAAGCCCCACCTTATCTCAATGCCCCACCTTATTTGGACTTTCGCCTTTCGCCTTCCCCACCCCCTCCTTCCCTGCTTGTAACCCACAAATATAAGCCTTCACCCTACAATGAGTCGGGGTCCCAACACTGAACCTCTGTGCCGTGAGGTGTGGTACCCTCGAGCTCGAGCATTAATAAAGGCTCTTTGTTATTACATGTGACTTCGGACTCCCTGGTTGTCTTTGGGGAACTCGAACTTTGGGCACAACAGTATTTATCATCAAAAAAGACATCTGAAGATCTGCCTGGAAGTTCACTGCTGCAGGGGTAGAATAATATCCATATACCTATAAGGAAGGCCAATTAATATGACTATTATTCAAATTTATGCACCTACCACTAAGGCCACAGATGGAGAAAGGGAAGATTTTTACCAGTGTCTGCAGTCTAAAATGAATCAAACATGAATCAAGCAGCTGATAGTTACTGGTGACTAGAATGCAAAAGTTGGAAACAAATAAGTAGGCTAAGTAGTTGGAAAATATGGCCTTGGTGACAGAAATGATGCTGAAGATCTCATGATAGAGTTTTGTCAGACCAATGACTTTTCATTGTGAATACATTTTTCACCAACATAAATGGTAACTATATACATGGAATTCAGCAGATGGAACATGTTGTTGTTGTTGTTAGGTGCCGTGGAGTCGGGATCCGACTCATAGCAATCCTCATAGGGTTTTCAATGGCAGACTGTTTCGGGATTGCCTTGGGAGTGGATTGCCAGGCCCTTCTCCCATACATGGAACATACAGGAACCAAATTGACTACATTTGTGGAAATAGATGATGAAAAGGCTCTATATCAGACATCAGAGCAAGACCAGGTGCTGATTATGAATCAGACCATCAACTGTTCATATACAGATTCAAAAAAACTGAAGAAAATTAGAACAAGTGTACGAAAGCCAATGTATGGCTTTGAGTACATCCCACCTGAGTTCAGAGACCACCACAGAAAGAGATTTGATGCATTAGACACTCATGATAGAAGACCAGATGAGTAGTGGCATTACATCAGACATTTTTCATGAGGAAAGCAAAAGGTCATTTAAAAGACAAAAAGAAAAGAAAAGACCAAATTACATGTCAAAAGAGACTCTGAAACTTGCCCTTGAATGTCAAGTAGCTAAAGTAAAAGGAAGACATGATGAAGTTAAGGAACCAAACAGAAGATTTCAAAGAGCAGCTTGAGAAGACAAAATCATATATTATAATGACATGTGCAAAGAGCTGGAGACAGAAAACCAAAAGGGAAGAACACACTCTGTTTTCCTCAAGTTTAAAGATTTGAAGAAAAAATTCAAGCTTTGAGTGGCAATAGTGAAGGATTCTAAGGGAAAATATTAAACAATGCAGAAAACATCAAAAGACAATGGAAGAAATACACAGAGTCATTACACCAAAAAGAATTAGTGAATGATCAACCATTTTAAGAGGTTGCATATGATCAGGAACCAATGGTACTGAAGGATGAAGTGGAAGCTGCCTTGAAGTCACTAACAAAACACAAGACTCCAGGGATTGATGGAAGAAAGGATGATTTATTTTCCTATGTCCCCTACTATGCTGAGAAATCATCTCAGCTCATTAGGGCCTACCATGCTACTTTGTTTCAGGGCTCATCTCAGCTTTAAAGACTTTCAAAGTACAAGGTAAGGGGAAGGTACCATTTCTACTTCTGTGCCATCTCTCATCCTGGCCCCTCCCATCTGGCCTTTGGTCATCAACCCTTCATTCACCCCTGAGGTATTCTTTCTCCCTCCCACCTTCTACTCAATGCCCTGCAGAAACTCTCGCTACTCATAGGCTTTGGACATAAGATTAACTGCACATTTGGGTTACGTATGTTAATCCCTCTGCTGCTCTCCAACTGTCCCTCTTGAGCCACATTCAACATCCAGGCCTCCTCCTCTGGAGCCTTCCATCTCCCCAGAGATCCACCCAGGGAAAATTGCATGAACCCCCTCTACATAGGGAAACACTCCACTACCTCTGTACTCATCTCTTCCCTACCTTTGCTCTAACTTTCCCAACCCAGGGACTCCTGGCACATAGGAGAAGCTGGTGCTGCCTCAAACCCCTAATTCTCATTCAGTTCATGCACTTCCACTCTTCCATTCCAGTGTTTCTTAATGTGGACACTATTGACATTCTCAGATAGAAATTTTTTGTAGTATAGGCTTATCCTACAGACTGTAGGATGTTTAGCAGCATCCTACACATACACATCCTACACATACCTACTAAATGTTAACTAGTTGTGACAACCTAGTTGTGACAAATGTTCTCTGTGAGGAGAGAAATAGCCCCAGGTTAACAATCATTTCCATAAAAGTTTAGATTTTTATAAAATAAGAACCAGAAGAAGAGTCACAAATATTTCTTCCTCAGTACCTAAATTCAGGACAGTGTTCTTTTATGAAAAGAAGGCAAGGCAGAAGGTAAGAAAACATGGTAGAGGGTGAATATAGATTAACATTTTCTAATTATACCACTTTTTCTGACCACTACATCTCAGTGCTGTTCTAGGTCATTTGGGTGATTAATAAAAATGCAAAATCTCAGGCCCTACTCATATTTACTGAACTGGAACCTTGGGAATTGGATATAGCAATCTATATTTTAACAAGATCTCCAGAAGATTCTTATGCCATGTATAAATAAATAAAGACCACCCAAAGAGAATAAGCAGAAGGCACTTGTAGAGAGCTTACCATAGGAAAGTAGTCAACCACCATCATTTATATTTGGCCAAGATTCACAAGCAAGCAGGGGTGTGAGAAAACCTTACTGACTGTGGAAGTTGGAGGAAGGGTATTAGCAGTGTAGAGTCCGTGTGATTGGTTTGGGAGCATATTTCCCTTTCCCTAATTAGTCCTGAGTTGAAAGTAGGATAAGAATAAATTAGCAAGACTGGCAATTATTGAACAAATCCTGATTGTTCTGGTCCAATTCCTTTGGAGGTTATGGTTTAGTTCCCTGAGCTGCTGCTACAAAAGTTTTAGGTTAGGTTCTATTGTCATATATATTCTGACCATTATCTCAGTATATTTTGCACTTCTCATCTGCCAAAGGTTGAAAATTATTGCTCTTTCCAAAATACCTAGCCCAGCCAGGTGCTGCAGGTTTGAAGGTGTTGCTCTCAAGAGCTGATGGTTTAGCAGAGAATGGTGCTGATGCAAATCATATGGAAGCAGAGGACCATAAAGACGGCCAAAACAAGGTGCCCTGAGGACTGAGAGGCAAGAAAAATCCCTCTGACTGGGGACTCCAGGAAGGCTCCCAGATGGTGCAGCATGTGTGTTGACCCTGGAAGGACTGGTGGGATTTCAAAACAATAGGGAGAAATAAGATAAATCTGCTAGTCATGTGAAAAGAAAGGAGTTAAAATCAAGGAGAGACTCTAGATAGCCCAAAAATAAAAACTGGTCTTTGGGTTGAAGAGAAGGGCCTGGTTATACAATTCTCCTAGCAGCCTGTCTATTGCTCTTCACTGTAGCTACCTCTTGTACCAGAAAAGGCATTATATACCAGGGCCAGGTGCAGACTGATGCATGCTCAGTAACAATTTGCCCCTGTGTTTTGGCAAAGATGTCTCTGTCCCTGGCCAGCCACTGAAGACTAAAGATGCTCATACAGTGCCACATGGGGGCAGAGGGAAATCTGAGGAAGCACCAAGTCCTAGAAGGGGAAATACTATAGGGCTGTCACATGAATAATGTGTGGAGAGGGGACAGAAGGGAGGGGTGAAGTAAGAATGGAGCCAACCCAAGGACATAAAAAGGAGATGCAAAGCATGAAAGGCTAAATGAGGAAGGAAGGAGCACAGGAGGAGGAGCCATCTTAAGAGCTGACGGTGAGCCCAGGAAGGGGAAGAAGACAAAGTCTCCCAGGGGCAGGAGAAGCCAATAGACTAGTATGTAACTGGAATGACAGACAAGGAGAAAAGCAGCCAATGTTTCCAATGCTTTCTAATCCCCTGTGTAGAAAGTCCCAAGTCTCAGACCCTCATACTGCCCATCTTCACCTATAGGTCAGAAGTGAGGAGCCTCTTGGTCACCTGCTCAGTAAGACATAGGTGGTTACAGGCAAGGAAGGACAGCAAGAACAGCCAGCTCAGGACCTTCCGCTGATTGCTCCCCAGGGAGTGGAGACTCAGCAACCTTTCTCTGCCCACCTCTCCTCCCAAGCCCATTACTCCTCCACCTTTCCTCCCTTTCACTCCCAAATTGTCAGAGGAAAACTGGTGCTATGAATGATAGGTTCCAAAGGCAAATAAATTTGGGAAGCACTAGACTAAACAAATTCAAACCTGTCTTTACTGTAGGACTTTTGGGGCTCTTGATTATGGTAATGTACATTATGAAATAAGAAGCTGATTTAGCTATGGGATGGAATGGAGTATTGGTACAATATAATGTACTGATTAAATTCTCACCCTCTGGTTCTAGATTGATGAGGTTCAAATCCCACATCTGTCACTTATCAGATCTAGGGTCTTAGTCAAGTTACTTAAGCCCTCTGTGCTTTGTAGAGATTATAAGAGAATTTACCACTTTCGTAGGAATACCATTCAGACTAGATGAAATGATATATACAAAAAACCCTTGGAATACAGTCTATGTGACAGGCATGAGCCCATGTCTCTGGAATCTTCTGTTGATTCTGGGAACAAAGTTGGCTGACAGGCCCCATTACCACCTCTCCAGATCCACCAGTGTGCTTTTACTAAGGCCACATTTTCTCTGGCAGCACAGTATGGATACTAGCAAAGGACCTCTAACAGATGTCTTTGCATCCAGAACTGTCATCTTAGCTATAGTTTTCTTAACATTGCCCTATAGCCCAAGATTCTTCCTACTCAATCCTCCTTTCCCTCCTCCTTTTCTGCTTGCACCTGCATCTTCCCCTGTATTCTTCATGTGTTTCCCTGATAAATCTCTTAGTTGTCTAATCCCTCTTGGGTATCTGCCTCCTGGAAGACCTGAACTGACATGGCCTGGTATAGTCAGGCATAGTTCACAAAGATAATTGCCCATGGAGTTCCTGACTAGGAAGCATCTCATGGGCCATGTTCCATGCAGCACACTTTGGGGAAATGTGTATATATCTGTTGCTAAATGTGTCTGAAAATACAGGTATTTTTAAAGTATTTGTTACAAAGGATAGGAGATGAGAGTAAAAGGATCTTCAAGTTAATACAAAATCAAATTGCATACCCACTTAACACATATGACTGGCTCTATCTGCCATAATAAGTAGACTTTACTGGTATATTTGCAGACATTAAGGAATCTACGACACTCTAAATCCTCTTCTTGCCATAGTACTCTGCAAATTTTTATTAGCTCCATGAGAACCCAAATTGTCCTGGTGAGGCTAGGAATAAAATAGGGAGATGGGAAAGGCACAGATTGCATGATACTAGTTCTTAGCCATTCAGTAATTCATTGGTCCACTTCCTCATTTTAACAAGCAAAAATTGAGCTCTCACTATGTACTACTTTTATCCTAAGTACTGAGGATAAAGTGATGTAAGATTCAGATATGGAAAACAACTTCATCAAACTATGCTCTAGGAAAGAATCAAGTGCTACAGGAGCACAAACAAGAAAAAGCCTAATTTTGCCTAATACTAAGGAGTCTTTCAGGAACCCAAAGATGTAAAGGATGTTCCAGGCAGAAAGAACATTGTGTGTAAATAGTTGGAAGTGTGAAAGAAAGTGCCACAACTGATCATAACATCTAGAATCAGAGTTCATGGTAGGCTGACAGTAAGGAAAAGCAGATCCCAGTGGGTCACCCTGCAGCACATTAAAAATTGTGTACTCCCCTATGTAGAAGACAGAGAACCATAAGTCTTGCTTGGATCTAAGTCTAAACCACTAGTTGTAGGAGGGCTGGAAATCTCCCATAAGTGAGTTGGACCCAAACTGATAGCTGCGAAGACCTATCAGTTGGACATGTATATACAACACAACAGGAATGAAGCATATGAGAATTTTCACAAGAATACACATGCATTATTGGTTTGTCCCCAGAAGAAAATAAGCCCATTCCATTGAAAATTATCAGCATAGAGTGGCTTGAAGTACTTATAAATAATACAAATACTTTCTCTTATAACAATAAAATAAATGCTAAAAATATATAACTTCAGAGGGAATGAGATGTCAGAGAAGACTCTGAATTTTCTCTCCAACAAGTACCAATTAACTGTCTTCATCCAAAAGTTGAGAAAAGCTATAAATTTAACACTATAAGTACAGTTTTAGGGTTATGGTATCATGTGACTATTTTGGGGCCCTCATTTTACTCTGTGCTCAATTTGTTTAATACTCAGTTAAGAAACCCACGCATATTTTATGAATTGAACCTAAATGTCCCATCATCACGAATCCCTAAAACTCTTTCTGCTCAGGAACTGATCATTAGTGAATTCATTTTGTATTCTAGTAGTTGTCAAAGGCCATTCTGAAGGTGTTACACTGAGTTTTGACATTAATTGATGAACACTTAAGCTCTTCATAACTCTGCTGGGATTCAGAATAGCAGAAATTAGAAAGATGAATTTCAGGAGATGAATCCATTGAAAAGAAATGTGACTTCAGAGTCATTACCGTTGAATGCCTGGATTTTCATGACATCCACACAGAATGCAATAAGAGCTCCTGGCTGCTATCAAGCAGAGGGCTCTGATGTGGGGGAAAAGTGATTCTTCGTGTGTCAAGCAGAGCTAGACCAAATCAGCAATCCAGCCTCACAGTCCTATGTCCTGGGCACACATGAGAATTAAGTTTACCTTATTCTGTTAGTCAGTAAAAGATGAGCATCTCCAAGAGGAGGGGAAATTATTTAAGTGGAAATCATGAAGAGTTCTTATTTCTATTACTACCAAAGGATTTGGAGAAATGGAAAATGTCACTCCTAGGCTAGCAGACAGGAACCAGGTCTGTGGAATCCCATCAACTATGACAAGCAAATATTAAATAAAGACACCGAGCTGAGAAGGAAATAAAGCAGTTTTCATTGGCAGCAACTTGCTCAGCTATGCTATTTGGATAACTCATTGGGAGCACAGCTCTAGATATACAGAGCTTTCTAAAAACAGGAAAAGGTGGCAAAATGATGATTTGTTTGGTTGAAAATCAGTGTTCAAAATCCATAACTTTCCATCTCAGTTTGGGTCTAAATTTCGCTGGGATCACATTTTTTTAATTGAAAATTCAATCAACACAAAGGTTGACTTTTCTTCTTTTTACCCTTCAAAATTCCACCTAAGGGAGTTGTTTTGATTTCTTTTGCTTTTTTCCTTTGCATTCTAACTTACAAAGTTTCAGCTGGTCAGAAGACTATGTGTCAAATGGTATGGAGAAACTGGCTTTTGTGAAGACCCTATCTCAGTAAAAGCAAGAGAATAAAAAACTAAGCTATTAGGAAACACTGACTTCATTAAAATAATTAATAACTACATCTCCACTGGGTCTGACAGGTCAGCCTCTGTATACTTTTATTTCTCATAATGTCTTCATGAGGAAAAGGTATAATTATCTCTAATTTACAGATGAATAAGCTAAAGCTTGGAAACATCCATTGAATTTTCAGTCATTTAGCTGGTAAACGGTGTGCCCAGGTTCAACTGCAGGAAACTTAACCCAAACGTCCAATGTACCAGTTTATCTCCTAATCCCTCACTCACTTGACTTACTAGGGATGTAGGGTGAGCCCTTCCAGCTGAACACAGAAAATAAGTGTTCTCAGGAAGGCCAGTGTTCCACCTAGCCAACTGACTGAGGACATGTATTTAAGATGTAATGGAATTTTGGGGATGAATTGATATTCTTATAAATTATAATGGTATTGTTGGTAATCATGGTAATATAGGTCATAGAATTGTCAAACAGGCTTCTTATGAATATTATATTCCTGTTTGTCCCTTAAAACCTTTTATAAAGTCAGAAATCAAGTGAGTAGATTGCATTTTCTTAAAACTAGCATGAATCTCATGTCCCTGTATACTGTTTTTAATTCTTTTAAATATTTTTTTTTCTGGTAGTAAAAATATGAGATAACACAAAGGATCAGATTGTCAAATCAGACTCATAGGAATTGGAGACATTTTCCAGTTCTGAATTTTACAGATAACTTCAAAATTTCAAATAATCAGTAAGACATCATGGTGCATGCCTGCAATCTCAGTGACTCAGGAGGCTGAGACAGGAGAGTCATGAGATTGAGACCAAAGGCAGCTATACAACTTAGTGAGACGCTACCTAAAAATAAAAAATAAAAATAGGGCAGGGGCAGAGCTCAGTGGTAGAGCACTTTCCTAGCAAGGATAAGGGCTTGAGTCCAACTCTAACTGTAAATAATAATAATAATAATAACAACAACAACAACAACTCAAGTAATTATAAAGCACACCAAAGTCTGAAACAGCTGACATCATTGCCCCAGTTATAGCTGACTGCATTATAATATACCCTGACTGAAATTAAATCTACAAGGCCTTTATGTAATGGGAATCAGTAGCATTTATACAAAAGGGAGCTAATTTAATCAAGAAACATCTTGACTTTAAACTTCCATACCTACATAGTTTCTGTGACATCTTCCAATGATCCATGCTCCAGGAACCCATAGATTCCAGGTTTATTTATTATAAACAAGTCTAGAAAGACCAGGAACTTCTTGATAAAAATATTTCATAGATAAGTAATCTCCCACTATTAAATACCACTAGTATGTTTGCCTGGTCTACCATCAGCACACTTACAAAAGGAATTGACTAGGCCATCAAAGCTTTCCTCCATCAAGTAAGAGAATAAATGCATAGCAGCTACTAAACCCTTTCCTTACCAAATATATACTTAGTGAAGACCTGTATGAAAATATAGAAAAATGCAAGATGAAAGTAGAAATGACTTGTAGTTACTAAGCATTGCCAATCCAAAAATGCTATTAAAAATACTTTCTGTTTTACTCCATAATCCTTTATCTATATGGATTATATTTATATATAAATTAATTACTGAGAATCATACCCTCTCTCTATGAATGTTGCATTGTAAACTGCTTATTATTCTGAATGATATATTGAGACTATCGTGGTTTGGGAGGGTTGTTTTGTTTTGTTCTTGTTTACCATTTCTTTGTGTGTGCTAGGGATTGAACTATGGACCTTGCCATGAAAGTACACTCTACCATGGAGCTATTCTAGTAGCCCTATATTTCTGTATTTCTAAATAATCATCTAAAATATTTTAGTGACCATATTTGTATACACTATTCTTGTTTA
Source organism: Pedetes capensis (assembly GCA_007922755.1). NCBI lineage: Eukaryota > Metazoa > Chordata > Mammalia > Rodentia > Pedetidae > Pedetes > Pedetes capensis. The sequence goes on from VMDO01020688.1 coordinate 13,823, forward strand.
ATAAATAGCCATTATTCTCTATTTAGATTGTTATACACTGGTGGTGTTTTCCCTTCAGAAAATTTTCAACCTGCAATATACTCCCAATGAGTTATTCAAAATACAGAGCTGAGCTTTTCTCTATGTATACCAATGCCAGATTTTAATCTCTATTTTAAATTTTTATTAATCAGATACAAAGCATGCCAGCCTGGATCTTTGAATGGCCACAATTAATAGAGCTGTTTTATTACCCAATATTGGCCATGTTACATAAACAAAGAATAAACTCTTACGTTAAGCCCTTGATATTCAGGGTTTTTTTGTTACTTCAGCACAACCTGGCTGACTCCTACTGATAGATAAGCTTGTACATACTTTTCCAGGTTTTTTTCTTTAATTTAACTTAGCTAATATTATTTCTGCCTATAAAGGATTTATAAGCCAGGCACGGTGACACATATCTGTAATCCCAGTGACTCTGGAGGCAGAAAGAGGAGGATCACAAGTCTGAAGCCAGAAGTAGCCTGCATCACTTGGCAAGACCCTGTCTCAAGATAAAAATTTTAAAATGGGATGGGGTGCATCTCAGTTGTAGAGCACTTGCAAAGTTAAAGCCTTTGGTTCAACTCCACAGTAGCACAAACAAAAAGAAACAAAGATACTTTATATAATATTTTAAAACTCATTTTATTTAAATAAAACATTATTACTATTTTCCCAGATACATAAAATATCTTTTTTAAATTTCTGCTCAATATTTTGTCATATGAATACACCAAATGTGACTTTTTAATTCATTAATTTGAGGATTTAAAGTTGTTTCAAAATTCTCACCAAAAATTATGTAATGACTAGTCCTATGTATATATTTTGTACATATTAATGATTGCTTCCAAAAATAAAGTTAAAATGGTATGCTCATTAGTTTTTACATCTATTGTTAAATTTTCCTCCAGAAATGTTGTATTAACTTATACCTTCCAGTACTCATTTCACAGCATTCTTCCCAGGTGTGAGTAGTATATTTTTAATCTTCCACAATTGTAAACTAAAAGTTGTCCACTATGTATGGTATTAGGAAAGGTGGAGATTTTCCCATATGTTTATAAAGAAATTTATTTTTCATATAAATTGTCAATTTGTATAATCTATTTTTTTTAATTTGAATATTTCTTCTTTCCTTATCAATGCATTATACCTTATTAAAGCATAACCACTCTCTGTCATATGTACTAGTGTTGGGTCCCTGTTCGGGCACCAACTATGTTGGGCCCCACGTTCGGGCGCCAAATCTATGTGGGGCACGCACCTCCCGGTCCGGCCTGGAGGTTCGGACGGCCTGCGCTGCCGCGCACACAGATACTAAACACAATCCACTCGGGACCCTCGGGTGAGGGGCGCAGACTCCTACGGCCCTCGGGACCCCGGAGGCGATGGGAGAAAGGAAAAGCCTCAGGCGCTTTTGCCTTCCAGAGGCAAACACCTGTGTTGGTCGTCTCGGTGGTCAGGAGGAGGCAGCTGTTGCTTCGTCGGTGATCAGACAGAGAGCAGGTTCTTTTCCTTCTTGAGGATTGTGACGGGGGAGCGTTTTTTCCTCATCAAAGTTCCGGGGGAGAGCAGCAGGAGAGGTGCTTCCTCATCAGTGGTCCGGGCAGGAATAGGCGAGAAGGCGGAGAAAGGGATGCCAAAAAAGCCATGCCAAAAAAAAGGTCGAGCTGCTGCGGTGCAGCTCTTTATGTAGCTCGCCCATGGAATGGCCTGAGCCAATCATCTTTCAGTCCAATTGTCCAATCAGGAAGGGTTTTGTACAAACGTGCAACCAAGTTACTTCTATCTTCCCTAGATTTCTAACTTACAAACCAGATATTCAAACGCCATTTTCCCAGTTTGGGAGTTTTTGCCAATTTCCTCCCAAGTTTTCCCTACATACTAGAGGTAGAATTCTCATTTTATCCTTTCCCTTTTAGTTTTACTTATTTTTTTAATTATATAATCATTCATTTTTTAAAAATTATACAGTCATTTATCACTCTTTTTTAATAGTTGATTTTTTTTGCCCTATGCCCAGAAAGATTTTCTCATTTCCAACACTATGCAATTACTTCTGCTGCTGTGTTCCACAGTGTACACCTGTAATCCCAGCGACACAGGAGGCCAAAGCAGGAGGATCACAAGTTCAAGGCCAGAGGCAGCCTGTGCAATTTAATGAGACCCTGTCTCACAATAACAAATAAAAAAGGGCTGAGGGATATGGTTAAGTAGTAGAGTATTAGGCACCTGTAAGACCCTGGATCCAACCCTAGTACTGAAAAAAATAAATAAATAATTACTTCTCTCATCCTTGAATCCTTCTGATTTTTCCCCTTGCCTGAGGGGTACCATGACAATCAATTTCCACTGCCTCTAGCTTCTACTGTCTGAAAAGCAAATGAATACATACATTGGTCTTACCCTCTTGTTTCTAGGATCCCTACCCATAATGATGAAACAGAACTAAAATAATAAATTCTCTATGTAGGTGGTTTATCATACAATTGTGAAATTTATAATCATGGTTGCAGTGGATGAAATCCATCTTTCTTTTGGTTCACTGAAAAATATGAAGCTGATTGTGTCCAATCCTGCACTGGAAAGATGAAGAGGAGATTATCTTTTGTGCCTGTCTCAGGATTTTAGTTTTTTTGGGTCTCACCACAAATTCCTGGGGAGGTTTATAAATGTATTACACTATTGAATAAGTAAGCCTACAGCTGTACTGCTGTGGCCTCCAATCCCATCAGATCTAGAAGCTAAGCAGGATTGGGCGTGGTTAGTAATTGAATGGGAGAATGCCTGAGAACACCAGATGCTGTAGGCTTGGGAGAAGGACCCAGCAGCCCACTTCCCAAAAACAACCAGCCATTGAAAACACTATGAATAGCAGAGAAGCACTAACAATACTGTCTTGCTATTGTACCTAGGGTTACTATGAATCAGACACTGACAACAATTGAACAGGTGAGAGCTCAATACAGGTGAGGGTATGTTGGATGGGTTGGCGAGCAACAGTGTAGTGCCATATATTAGCATCAGTTCTATTGGATGAGCAGCAGCTCATCTGGTGTTCTGGTTGTTGATTAATTATCCTCACCAGATAGCAACAAGAACACATCTGAACACCCACTGAGTCTTGGTATCAGCAATAGCTAGTTGCTTGTTTGAAAGCTCTTCACTGTCTCTAGAACTTATGGTGTCCTGTCTTCACATCCCTCCCTGTCCCCTCCTTCCCTAGCTGTGGCATCTTTTATCTAGCCTGCATATATGAAAAGCAAGGATTTACATGTTTCTTGATGGGCAGTAAGTGATCCCTATTTCATTGTCTGGACCAAGGGAAACAGGAGTGGTGCCTTTAATATGCAGTGGAAGAATGAAATAATCACAGATGGGATAAAAGCATACCACTAATTATCAGTCAGAGCACTTTCTTTCAAAACACAAAAACAATTAATTTAAACAGAAAATTAATTGATTAAAACATAGGATTTGTTCATTTGATTGATTGACTGCACATTGATGGAATGACTCATTCATAAATCATAACATCCCTTTGTACCCCACAAAAAAATACAATTATAATTCATCAATTTACAAAAAGAAAGATAAAATTTTTAAAAATTAAAGGGTACTAGGTAGCTTATGGAATCATCAAGCAGGCTTGAAAACTAGGTTCAGGAAATTCTGCCAGTATGACATCCATAATTATTTGACAAAAATGGTCTTCTGAAGGAAGATACCACTGTTTTCACTAACAAGCCTTAGATTGTGTCACCTCAACACCATTAACCTTGGACCTTAGAAACTGCCTCCCAGAACACAACCCCGGCTACTCTAGTAATCAGATCTTTCTGCAAATGCCACTGCCATCAGAGACTGTTCTTCCTAGTCCCCTCTGGCATCATCAAACCACAGCTCAGTCTGGGGAAGATTTATCTTAATAGTGAAGCTAAGCTCATATGTCTCTACCCTGGGTGCAAAAGATTCTTATAAAGCTAGAAGCCATTCTTTTCAACAGGTTATTGCTATCTACCACTGAGATTCATAAGTGAGAAACTCCCCAATATAGGAAGGTATTTTGACATGAGTTGCCAAAACATAATGATAAATTTCTTCTGATTTTTTTTCAGAAGTGTGGGTCTCACTATCTTGCCAAAACTGATTCCAGACACCTAGGCTCAAGCAATCCTCCTATCTCAGCCTCCCAAGTACCTGGGATGACAGGGGTACACCAGCATGCCTGGCTTTGAATTAATATTTCAAAATACTATTTATATTAATTCACTTAAAAACATATGCTCACCTTTTCCACATGACTTATATGTCTTGAATTCATTTGCTTATTATTTCCATAGATATTTTATAAAGTGGGTATATTGGTTAGAATTACATTCTTCTGCAGGTAACAGAGAAAGCAAAAACAACTGTGGTTTAACAAGTTTCTTTCTTTCAAGTTTGAGAAGTACAGAAGTAGCCCAAGGCTGGAATGACACCTCATGGTTACAGAGATCCAGCTTCTTCAGTTTTGTTGCTCTGCCACATATATTTCCATTTTTCCAAGGTTCTTTCATAGTTTAATATATCTACTAAATCTACCTAGATTATTTCCACATTCTAGCCAGTAGTAAGAAGAAAAGGAAGAATAAAATCATACTGTACTTCTTTAAGAACACTTTCCAGAAGATGTACACACCATATGTATTAGTTTACATTTCATTGGGCAGAGCTTAGTTACATGGATATATGGAAAATCTAGTTACAAGGAAAGTTGAGAAATATAATCTTTGTTCCAAGACTCTATGTGCACAGCTGAAAAATCAAGGATTCTAATACTCTATTAGTCAGCTGGTGCATCGCTGGGGCAGAGAAAAATAACTGAAACAAACATACAGAAGAAAAGATTTATTGGAGATTCATGATTAGAGAATCACAGTTCAAAATGGTGGTGGGCACACATGACCGTTGTAGGAAGCAGGGTCCATGACAGAGAGGCTCACATCTTGGCAATCAGAAAGCAGAGAGTGACCAGAACTGAGGTTCCAGGAAAAAAAAAAATATAGCCCTGTCTCATAGTGACCTACTTCTGCAAAGCTTATGGCCCAAAGCTCCATAGCTACCACAAACAGCACCACCAGCTAGGAACCCAATGTTCAAACACATGACCTTCAGGGACCATTTTAGATTTAAACCACAGCACTCCACTCTTGGCCCCCAAAAGTCACAGCCATGTCATAAGGTAAAATGAATTCAGTCCAACTTCAAGAGTACCCGAAGTCTGAGCAATCTCAACCATGTTCAATACTCCAACAACAAAGTTACCACGGAGACCTAAGGTAAACTTACCTGTAAGACCCTGCAAAACAAAAAATAGGTTACATACTTCCAACATACAATGCCACAGAGTAAACATTTTCATAGCAAAATGGAGGAATGGGGGACCAAGCTATTTCTAATACAGTTATCCCTTGGTATCCACCGAGGATTGGTTTCAGAGCCCCAAGAGATACCAAAATTCATGGATGCTCAAGTTCTTTATAGGAAATGGTACAGTATTTGCATATAACCTACACACATGCTCCCCTCCTTTTCAAATTATTTCTATGTTACTTATAATACCTAATACAATGCAAATAACTATTGTATTGTTTTGGCAATAATGACAAGAAAGAAAAGTCTGTAAATGTTCAGTATAAATGTAATTTTTTTCAAGTATCCTCAGTGTGTAGTTGGTTGAATCTCCTAATGCAGAACTCACAGATAGATAACCTGCAGATGACATGGACACAGAGCTGACTGTGCTTTCCAAATTGTTGTTTAAATGAATAAAAAGTTCTTAAAGCAGTGGACTCAATAAAATTTATTGGGCACTTATCAGTCATATCTATTTATAATTGCCACATTATATGTTTGTTTATAAATTAGAAATTTCTCTGTTCTGATCTGCTTTCCTGGATGAGGGCTTGTCAGTCTGTTTAGCCAGCGGCTGTTAGGAGGAAGGAGAGACACAAGAGAGAGGAAGGAGGAAGGGAAGGAAGGGCAAGAGGACAGTCAGTAATGACTCAGGAGTTGAAAGCCATTGAGGAGGAGAAGCACAAGGGAAGAGGGGATTATGGGGCAGAAGATTATTTGAAAACTAAAATAACACAACAAATATAAGCATTTCCTAAGTGCTCCCTATACTGTATTTTTTTAGACCAAATGTAACATAGTATCCCAAGGAGAATTTTTGCAAACTTCGTGGAAACTGTTGTAGAAATGTTGAAAGTAGGATGTGGACCTTTATAGCATATCTCTTCAATAGGTCCCTGGTTCAAATCCAGGTGCCTCCTCTCCAAGTCCCCCTCTGACTTCCTTTGCTTTGGGAGAAGGACCTGGAAATCCACTCCCAAAACACAATCAGCCATTGAAAACCCTATGAATAGCAGAGAAGCATTAACAGTAGTGTTTTGCCTGATGTATGTAGGGTCAATATGAGTCAGACACTGACTCAACAGCACCTAATAATAACAACAATTGAAACCTTCTGCTGTGGTTTGAATAAGTGTCCCCCAAAGACCCACATATTGAAAGTTTGTGGGGTTGTTGGGATGGTGGAACTTTTAAGAGGTAGGGCCTGGTGGGAGGAAGTTAAGCCACTAGGGGTGGAGAGAGCTTGGGAATTCCCAACTCTTCTTCTCCCCTATTTGCTTCCTAGTTGCCATGAAGTGAGCAGCCTTACTCCATCACATCCTCTGCCAGGATATATTGCCTCACCACAGACCCAGAAGCAAAGGAGCTAACCAACAATGGACTGAAACTTCTGAAACTATAAGCCAAAATAAACCTTTCTTTTTTTTTTTTTTTTTTTTTTCAGTACTGGGGGCATTGAACCCAGGGCCTCATGCATGTTAGGCAAATGCTCTACTGCTGACCTACACCCCCAGCTCCTTTTTAACTTTTATTTTGGGACAGAGTTCACTAAGTTGTGCAGGGTGCGTCTGGTCTCTAATTCAGTCTGCTTGCCTTGGCCTCCCAAGTTGCCAGGATGGCAGGCACAGTACCCAAGCACCCAACTTAAACTCTTCTTTTTTTTAAGTTGATCATCTCAACTACTCTGTCATAGTTCACAGAACGCTGACTATCTTCCCTGTGGTATACATTAAATCACACGTAGCACTAGTACAACAAATCCTGGTCATGGTGTGAAAATTGTAGTGGCTCTTCCCACAGTTGAATTTTACAGTATGGTGATTAAACTTTTTGAAGTGCTAGGATTCTGGTTTCTATCCTCCTGATTGATTCCGTTCTCTCTTTGTCTGGGTTTTGATTTATTACAAAAATATTATTATGACTTGTGTTCATTTCAGAAAGCCTCATTTGTGTAAATTTTCAGTCTTCCAATCTTGTTCCAATAATATACGCCTTGTCTAATTAGTTTCAGATATTTCAATAGTGGATGATAGTCTGGCTCAGACTAATTACAGCTGTTAATGCAAGATAATGATATAGTGGTAATAAAAAGACCACATCTCTTTTCATATTTTGGAATTTACTATAAGCTCCTCTGAAACCCAAAGAGGATCATATTTTCATTGCTCATCTCTGAGACTAAAAGAAATGTTAGAAATCACATTTCAATACAACATTAATATTTCTTTGCCCAGCTGGCTGTGTGGGTTTTGAGATTGCAAATCTAATCTGCTTTGCAAGCTCTTATACCTAATTCTTGGCTTTATCCCCAGATTAAATACTGAATGCTGTTTTAGTTGCTAATTTCTTTGGACAGGCCATCAGTACTGGAAAACACAGGCAATGTTTTTCTTGGCAGGCACTTCTCAAGTTACAGATAACTGGTATTATTTACACTAAATCAACCAAAGAAATATATTAATTAATTTCTCACTAGTCATAGATCTCTTAATGGTCTAAGGGACAGGAAAACAATAAAGGATTGACAACTGCCTTAGAAGAGACAAAAAAGATCAAGAATTCCCTTATATTTAAAAATGCAAAGTGTAACAAAATAATAATAATGATTTCTCTAAAATCAGAAATGCTGTGAATAGATGGACAGCGAGTTGAGAAATTCTAGCATTTAGTCACATACTGATCTAACAGAGTTTGATTGGAGAGGAATACAGGTCATTGTTAATCCCAGATTAAAACTTGTCAAATCACAGTACAAAATAGGCTTAATGTACCCTTATCATTTTGTGTATGAAATGCAAATGTGTAAAAAAAAATACCAGGAGTTTAAAATAGTCTGTTGTTATGGTTTCTTAAGAGAAATAAAGACTCAGAAATGAGAACTGAATTTAGCAAACTAAAAATGGAAATTCACCAAGATTTTAAATAAGCACGACCCAGCCATCATTGCACAAGTTGCTCTCTGAGCAAAGACCCTAAAAAATTTAATGTAAACAATGGCTTGAAAACACTACTCTGAAGCTAGGTGTGGTGACACAGGTCTGTAATCCTGGCACTGAGGAGACTAAGGCACAAGTTCAAGGCCAGCCTGGCCTACAAAGCAAGACCCTATGGTAAAAAAAAAAAAAAAAAAAAAAAAAGTGGCCCTAGTATTAATTCAAAATTGACTGCAATCTGCCTGCTTCACCTAATCCTGGATCCAGGCTCATGTGTCCTGCCCAATCTCCAAACCTAATTCCAATCCTAGGTTGATAAAAGTCCAGAGAATTTCTCAAGACACCGTTGAGACTCTGTGCTCTCCATTGTCTGGCAATCACATACATAAATCATGTTGTTTGACACAGGCTTCCCCAGAGACTTTGAGAAGTGTACAATACTTATTACCCAAGCTTCTATTTGTTTTTGGTTTTGTTTTCCTTCATTTGTTGGCTTTTTCTTTTTCTTTCTTTTTTTTTTTTCAGTACATAGGGGTTGAACACATGGCCTTGCATATACTTTGCAAGTGCTCTAGCACTGGGATGCACTCCCAGCCTATTTTTTTTAAATCTTTTTTTTATATTTTGAGACAGAGCCTTGCAAAGTTCTTCTTTTTTCAATATCCCCTTATCCTAGAAATTTTACATGGGAAAGTACTAAAACAAATTTAAAAGATAAATTCTTTCCTAAATTCTGATTTCTGTACAGACTCCATTTCTCAATAACTTCACATCCCCATTTACACAATTATACTTTTGGACTAGAGAACAAATAATGTAAATATATAGCTCACAAGTCCAGTTCACATGTCCTCAGGCTCAGGAAAATGTTACCATGCACACATAATGCGTGTGTGCGCGCGCGTGCACACACACATGCACACACACCACCTATTTTGAAATGAAAAAACCTTTGTGTACCTTGAAAACCCAGAAGAGATCTCAGTATGTAGGCCACAGAAATGCTAACTTAAATCTCTGTTTCCTTCATATGCCACAGCAGCTTCTTGGCCTCTCTCTGTCTGAAACTCCTTCTTTTCTGCTTCCCTCAATGCCTTATTATGCAAAAATATTTAAGGTACATTAGAACCACCTGGAGAGCCTGTTAAACTACAGATTGCTAGGCTACATCCCAGAGTTTCTGATTCAGGAGGTCTGAATCAGAGCACCCATGCATTTGTGTTTCTAGCATGATCCCAGAGGGGCTAGAGTTTAGCACAGTTGGTAGAGTGCTTGCTCTGTGCATCCTGAGGCCCTGGGCTCAATCCCAGCACAGCAAAAACGGAAGAATGGACCTGGCAACCCACTCTTGGAACAATCAAACATTGAAAACCCTATGAAAGCAGAGAAGCACTGACATAGTGCCAGGTATGACCCAGTGTTGGGGAGTGTTTCATTTTGCTGTATATAGGGTCACTGTGAGTCAGACCCAACTTGATGGCACCTAGCAACAATAGCACATTCCCAAGTGATACTGATGATCCAGGGATCTCTTTTTGAGAACTACTAATATAAGTCATCCTTGTCTCCATGTCTGGGATTTGCTCTTCCTTTCTTTACCATTCTGTCTCCCACTTTCTAGTCTCCTAATTTTCTGTCCACTTTGAAGTCCCAGATTTGATCCCCAGTACCACGGAAGAATAGAAGATGGACCTGACCTGACAACCCACTCCCAAAAATAATCCCAAAACAATCAGCAATTGAAAACCCTTTGGATAGGAGAGAAGCAATGGCATAGTGCTGGACATGGCACAGTGTCAGGGAGAGTTTCGTTCTGTTGTACATGGGGTCTCTATGATTCACACCAACTCAATGGCACCTAATAAAAACAACTAATTTTCTGTTAACAAAAATAAGAAAAATGCAAATGTGAAAGATAATTGTCTTATGTGGTGCAGGCTACCATAACAAAATACCATAGACTGGTTGTCTTAAACAAGAGGAATCTACTTCTCACAGTTTTAGAAGCTAGGAATCCTACTATCAAGGTACTGGCCTATTTGGATCCTCCATGAAGGCTCTCTTCCTGGCTTATAGGCTGTTATCTTCTCACTGTTTCCTCCTGTGGTAGAGAGAGAAAACTCTGGTTTCTCTTTTTCTTCTTATAAGGCTGCCAAGTCAGAATCTAGCACATTTTAGTCTACATGTGGCCTACCTGTTATTTACTTACCACTTCTATCTGCACCTCTTTCCTGCACTATGCAATTGGCTCAAATTTTTGGTGAGCCCACAAGCTGACCCTAGCCAAAATGAGTAAAAACCAAATGTCACTGTAGAGCTTCTTTGAAAAGAAGGAAAGACCCAATGATGAGAGACTGGAAGACTCTATGGCTGCCAAAGAACAGAAAGCTGCATTTAAAAGAAACTATTGAGAGTCTTACTTAAATTGTAGGCTCATTGTAACAGGTAGTTCACATTTTCCAAGCTCACTTTTTGTAATATGTGGCAACTGGCTAACCAATAAAGTCATAAAACCTTCAAAACTGCCTCACTACAAGAAGACCAAGCACACTGCACTGAAAGATAGACCTTTGATGTTTTTCAAAAGAAAAAAAAAAATGAACACAAACAACTCTTGATATGAGAGCAAGATTGCTCTCGCTTGCTCACTTGTGCGCTCTCTCTCTCTCTCTTCCCTCTTTCTCTCTCTCTTCCCTCTCTCCTTCTCTGCCTCTCTTCCTCCATCCCTGTTTCCTTATCAGTAAAAGGAGGATAGAAACTTACCTTCTAAGGTTGCTGTGGGGATGAATATAAAATGAAATAGTACATGTTAGTACATGTTAGGTATCACAGAATCTAACACATAGTAGTTGTTCAATAAATGATGGCTGCTATTATTTCATTGCCTACTAAGAATCAGTGTTTTTAATATTTATCATTCAGATGTAAAATCAAAATAATTATTTGTTCCTAAGCTAAACAATACTGGGATTGAATATACTTCATGTTGCTATACTAAAAAATTTTGACAGGAAACATACTTTCCTGTTTTTAATGCTATACTGTACTGGGATTAACACCCTGGTATCTGATTCCAACAGATCTCAGAAGCTAAACAGGGTCAGCCTGTCTAGTCCTTGAGGAGTAGATCACCAGATAATACAAGATGCTGTAGGCTTGGGAAAAGAACCTGGCAACCCACTCCCAAAACAATCAGCCATTGAAAATTCTATGAATAGTAGAGAAGGACTGACAGCAGTGCTAGGCATGGCACAGTGTCGGAAAGGGCTTCATTCTGTTGTACATGGGGTTGCTGTGAGTTGGACTCAACTCCATGGCACCTGATAACAACAACAACAACCATTTCATCAAATGTGTCTGTGTTGAGAGCATCATTCTTAGTGGCTGACCACATTGCTAATGCTAAGAAGCCCTTTAATACTGGTGAGGAGTTGATCTTGCCTGCTTCTAAGGACATTTGTCATGAACTTTTAAGAGAGGCTTCAGCTCAAAAGGTAGCATGTGTCCCTCTTTTGTCTAGCACCATAACTAGACAAATTGATAAACCAGCAGAGGATACTGAGGTACAATTGTTAAGGAGGATATAGCATGCAGTCCAGGTTGATGAGTTTACCAATGTGGACAACAAGGCAACGATGCTTGTTTCTATGTGGTATGTTTTTCAGGAGGATTGCATAAGGATATGTTACGTGCACTTTTGTTGCCAACCAATGCCTCAGATTTAGGACTATTCAAGTCTTTGAATGACTACATATCAGGAAAACTGAATTGGTCATTTTGTTTCAGAATATGCATGGACAGAGCAGCTGCTATGACTGGACAGCTTTCTGATTTCACTACTCAGGTCAAAGAGGTCACTTCTTCACGTGAGCCTGCGTACTGTGTCATCCAAACAGAAATGCTGGCTAGCCAAAAAATGTCTCCTGAACATAGCAACATTTTGTAGGATATGATTAAAATTACCAGCCACCCACTTGGAGTGACACACACCTGCAATTCCAGTGACTCAGGAGGCACAGGCAGGAGGATTGTGAGTTTGAGGCCAAAGGCAGCCTATGTAACTTAGTGAGACCCTGACTCAAGATAAAAAAAAAAAAATAAGAAAACAGGCTTGGGTATAGCCCAAGGGTAGAGCACTTGCAAAGTGTGTGTGAGGTCCTGGGTTCAACCCTCAAGTACCACAAAAATAAATAAATAAATAAATAAATAAATAAATAACCACATTAAGTGCAACCCCTTCAGTCATAGCTACTTGTGCCGCTTTATGAGAACATGGACACAGAGCATCCACATCTCGTACACATAGATTGAGCAGGCTTTCTAAAGGTAGATCACTGGCCAGAGTTTTTAAGTTATGAGAGCCACTCCAGAGATTTCCTTTAGAAAAACAGTCACTACTGGCAGCACATTTCAGTGACACAGAAGGGGCCACAAAACTTGCTTACTTGTTTGACGTATACAGCCTGTTCAATGAACTCGATCTGTCACTTCAGGGGAGAATGACAGCTACACTCAAGCCAGAAGATCAAATGGCAGCATTCAAAGCCAAATTGGAATTATGGGTGATGAGCGAACATCAGGATTTTTGACGTGTTTCAAAACATTACCAGATGTTTTGAAAGAGACTGGGCCAGGGCCTTCTTTCTCCCAGCTCACACCTGGTCATCTATCTCAGCTTTCAGAAGAATTTGAGCATTTCCAATTACAAAAGCCCCTCTGAAATGGGATTCATGATCTATTTGTGAATAAGCCAGGTGAATTGACTTTTTCCATACTAGAAGAGCATTGAAGGCTTGAGATTACAATGACAGTGGCATCCAAAGTATGTTTGAGACAACTTCAAATCTTCCTATGTTCTGGATTAAAGTCAAAGCAGACTATCCTGAGATTGCCACAAAAGCACTGAAAAACCTGCCTCCATTTCCCAAATCCTATCTTTGTGAAGCTGTGTTTTCTACAGTGACAGAATATGTCCATCAACAATACAGCTGCAAGAGATTCCAGGCAGCAATTATTTTGCATTAGAGATGCCAAATCTGACCAGAGGAGATTACAGAGTAACAAGATTATGGAGTGGACTGATATAAACACAATTTGGGTGTCACTGTCTCCCACCCTCCCCCATGGAACCATCTAGTTGCAGGAAAACAAGCTCAGGGTTCCCAATGATTTTGCATTATGTTAAGCTGTATAATTATTTCATTATATATTACAATAAAATAATAATAGAAATAAAGTGCACAATAAATGTAATGCATTTGAATCCTCCCCAAATCATCCCCTGACTCCCAGTCTGTGGAAAAATTATCTTCCACTAAACCAATTCCGGTGCCAAAAAGGTTGGGGATTACTGTTCAACCCCATGTGCTAAAGGATGTCTGCCCAAGCTACACTACACACAGCTGGTACCTGAGTGAATGAAAGGAAGAAGACCCAGGCTCCTTTTCCTGGGGTAGGTTCAAATGATGTCTGCAGAATTGCACCTGTGAATTGGTTAACACTGCCCATATTTGCTTTAGTTGCACATGGCTTACATGATGCAGAAAGTCTAAATTTAACAAAGGAAATAGTTCTGTTTGGGGCAGAATCTTTACCGTCTCTCAAGGTGGCAATGTTTAGTGTGGCCTTTTCCTTTCCATCTCCCAGAGGAACAATTACACAAGTTCTGCTTTCTGCTCACCTGCCTCCTCCTGTCAGATTTGGCATCTCTATTGCAAGATAATGGCTGCCTGGAATATTCAATTAGCTTTTAATTAAATATTGCTCATTAATATAACTGCAAGACAATAAAACATATGTCATTTTATTAGCCAAAAATTCAAACATAAATTACATTCATTTTTATGCCAACATGTACTGTACCTAATGAGATATTTGTCACCCTCACTCTGCTATAAAAAGATTGTATGTGATCTTATTTTCTTTTAAAGATTTTTTTGTTTGTGTGGTACTGGGGGTCTGGACCTAGGGCCTCACACATACTTTGTAAATACTCCACCACTGAGCTTCACCCTCAGACTTTTTTAAAAATTTTTTATCTTGATACATAGTATCTCTAAATTACATAGGCTGCCTCTTGCCTCAATCTTGCCATCCTCCTGCCTCCAATTCCTGCAAAGTATGTGTAAGCAGTCTGCCATGGAGCTGCTCTCCCAGCCCTTATTTTATTTTTTAAATTGAGGTCTCACTAAATTATGCAGGCTGCCTCTGGCCTCAAACCTGCGATCCTCCTGCCTCTGCCTCCCAAGTTACTGGGATTACAGGCATACGCCACTGTGCCCAGCCTATTAATATTTTTCACTATTCTGTTCTGGAGGCTGACAGGCTCAGCTGGGAAGTTGTGATTAGGGGTCAACTGGTGGCAGAGGCTGGTGGCCTATGGAGGCTTATTCAATTACAGGTATGGTACCTAGGCTAGGAGGACAGGTACCCTTGCAGGCCAGTCAGCCATCACAGCATGGTAACCTCACAGTAATTGTCATACATGGCAGCTTAGGCTCAGAGTAAATATTCCAAAGGCAAAAAGTGAGAATTCTTATCCCTTAGGCTTGAAAGTCTTAGGATATCACTTCTACCATATTCTATAAGGTAAACAAACCTTAGACTATATTTTCAACATAGATGCTGGAGTAATTATTTTAAAACTATGTCAAGTCATGATATTTCTTTTCCCAACCTCTCAGTGGCTACTGATATCATTCTGAATAAAAACCTAAGTCCTCATCCAGGAGTAGTGGTACATGCCTATAACCCCAGCACTTGGAAGGCTGAGGCAGCAGGATCAATGTGAGTTTGAGGCCAGCCTGGTCTACATAGCAGCAAGTTCCAGTCCAGACTGGGCTACACAATGAGACCCTGTCTCAAAAAAACAATAAA
Organism: Pedetes capensis; assembly: GCA_007922755.1. Taxonomy (NCBI): domain Eukaryota; kingdom Metazoa; phylum Chordata; class Mammalia; order Rodentia; family Pedetidae; genus Pedetes; species Pedetes capensis. Next base: position 29,056 of record VMDO01020688.1, read on the forward strand.
CAAAACAAACAAATAAACAAACAAACAAAAACAGAACACCCAAATCCGTTCACTGAATGACACAGCCATATACAAGCTGATGTTTGTTCTGCTCTGACTTCACCTCAAACAATTCTTGCCAACCTTCTCCTCAGAGTGACTTCACCTCACTCTAGGGACAGCATCAGATGTCAGACGTTCCCCAACCTGAAGGCTTTGCCTGTAACATCTATTTAAATCACTCTTCCTGTAGAGCAGAGCTGCTTCCTCTCCTCAGAGCTTGCTCAAACATCCTCTTCCCAGTGATCCCTCCTTTACCTCATGCACCTTATTCCTTCTTTCACTTTGTATTCTCACCAAAACATTTATGTCCATCAGAAATATGATTAATTGATGACTGGTTGGTTAGTTGGTTGGTTGGTTGGTTGACGTGTTTATCCACTGGAATGTAAGTTCCAAAAGGCAAGGATTTTTATGTTTTCTTCTCTCTTGTATTGTTGTTGTTGTTAGGTGCCGTCAAGTTGGTATCCAACTCATAGCGACCCTCATAGGGTTTTCAATGGCAGACTGTTTCGGGATTGCCTTGGGAATGGATTGCCAGGCCCTTCTCCCATTTTTGCAGTGCTGGGAATTGAACTTGGGACCTCAGAGACTGCAGCGCAGCACTCTACCACCTGAGCTAAATCCCAGCCCTCTCTTGTATTACCAGGCTTAAAATTGGGCCTGACATGTTACAGTTGTTCAGTAAAAAGTGGTGTACTTGTGAATGTTTAGTGGCCAGTTCCCTAAAGCCAAAGGAAAACAAAACCCTGATTGGTAGAAATTTCCAATTTCCATGATGTATGGGCCCCTAACATGGCCAGTTTCAGCTGCCATGTCTGAACATGGAGCTGGGAGATCATAGGCACGTGAGAACATGGGTTCGTATGAGCTAACACAAATCAATTTCAGTTGTGATATTTGTTAAAAGAAAGAAGAAAAAATTACTAAGTTCCAAATAAAGGGAAAAAAAGACTTTTTCAGTTAACTATAGCAGTTTACTCCCCACAAACCCTCATTGATGGAATTACTAAATAATGCTTTAGTAATAAGAGCAAAAGTACAGAGATTATACAGAGTACAAAAATTGATAGTGCAGAAATTAAAAAGTTCATTGATAAATGTAATTAACTATCAAATGTAAAATTTTTACTTATAAAAACTAATTTTTTAAGCTAGTAGCTTCTCTTTCTTTCCTATTTCATCTTTCTTTCTTTCCTTCTTCCCTCCCTTTTCCCTGCTTTCCTTCTTTCTTATTTTTTGAGGTGCCAGGGATTGAACCCAGGGCCTTAGGTATATTAAACAAGTGTTCCCCCTCATAATACCTCCCAAGCCCAAGAATAATTATTCTGTGTTTAAAAGTATGACACAAGTGGAGGGAAGTTGGTGGAGAAAGAATACCTACCTTGAGATTCAGAGAAACAGGGGGGCTTAAATAATGGTTTAAAATTCATACTGAACAGACAGATGTAATACAAAAGCAAGATAAAAGAGAGGGGTAAGGAAATACAGAGCTAGGTAGCTAGCATCACCTGCAGGAAAATAAGAGAGAGAAAGAGAGAAGAAATCAGTGTGGCAGGGCAGAGAGAGATTGCCATCAGAAACATGGAGCTTTGTCCCATCAGGAAGAGAAAATTAGTACCTTCACAGAACTCAGCCAACAAGAAGCCCACCAACAATTCCCCCAGCATGACATGGGTTGCACAGACTGTGAAGAGAGTTGGGAGGAGGAGTTTGGAGGGGGAGTCCAAGCTGGAGAAGGACCTGAGAAAGTGCCCTGGACGATCCCTTATAATCCTGCCTGCAGAGCACAGAGAGCATATAGTACAGGGAGAATTCCACACAGGAACTTAGGGCTGGGATCTGCTGCAGAACGCAGAGCCCTGGCAACCTGGCAATATCCTGTATACAAGGTGCTGGCATCACTTTTTACAGAGAGTCTGGTGAATGAACCCTAAGGACAAGAAGCATAATCAGCACCAGCAATACAATCTGCCATCTCCCCACCACAGAAGTCCTGGTTGTGCAGTTTATGATAGGAGTATGCTATGGTATGAGTTCCATATGAGAACACAGGCCTCAGATTTACTGGGGTTGACATGTCATCATCCTGCCCAGTGCAGCATGGGATCAATGAACGAGACCCAGAGTCAGTATGCCCCAGTGTGTGTGGCATCAGAGACTCGACCCACCACCATTTGCCACTCTGAGGCAAGACCTAAGCATGTGTGAGCTCTGAGGGGGAGCACAAGCCTCAGAACTACTGGAAGTGATGTGACATCACCATGCTCATGCAGCACTGGTAGTACACCCCATAGGGAGGGTCGCCAAATGTACCCTGAAACTCACTCCAGCCTGAGAGAGCAGCACGGACATCCCACCATCATCCCTACCAGAGGGAAGCTGCTCAGAAACCCCTCCCCAAGACTTGCTGGCTTTCAGCAAGAAAGCATATAGGGAAAATCCCTTTGCAAGTGGTGGAATTGAGAAATCTCAAAATAATAGTGTCAACACCTTTTAGGAAATTTTATACCAGAGAACAACGAATATTAGACTATAGGCAGAGACACCAGCAGGGACATGGCTGAAAAATGACCCAGCACAGCTTTTCCTGATAGCAAGAGGTAGAAAGGAGGTACTCTGGAGCACCTGGCAAAGATGCATGGCAGAGGAAAGGGTGGTAGGGTCATCTCAGCTGGTTCTGGCTGATAGGAAGGAAGGTGACCAAAGTGTAGATCTCCAGTATTGTTTGGGGAATAGGCCAAATGACACAGCCTCATTTTAGGGTCTTGGACCTGGGGTCTATGAGTGTAAGAGTGGTGTTTTGTTTTATTTTCCAGGAGAGACAGTTACCACCCTGGCCCCTGGTGCATTGGAACCATGAGCTGGAGAAAGGGAAACTGAGGGGTGGAGAGTCCAGGGGGAACCACTGTTTCCCTGAGCCTAGGAAACCTTTCTCAGAATAAAACACTCCTGGGGCCTGGTAGGGCTTGTGACATGGAGAAGTAATGCCATGGTCTTGAGAGCCTAAGACATGTGGTTTAGGTTGTGGACAAATTGGACACTAGGAAGACAGGGGACAGAGAGAAACTGAGGGAGCAATGCTGAATGCAGAGTTTGCAACAGGAGAAAGACACTGGGCACTGAGGCTGCAAACTACAGGGCAGGGGAGGGAGAGAAAAGCACCAATGCCTCATCAACATCAAAACTCAAGGAATGGTCAGGGGGAGAATCTCTTCACACATGAAGGAGGTGCATCCTAGCACCCAGACAAACCAATGGGCAAGCTTCACCAGAAAAACACACGGAACATGAAAGGACATGCTAGATGGGAAGATCCTACAGACCAGAGCACCTCAAAGATAATATCAGGGAAGTTGGATTCCTGAGATGCCTAAAGGAGAATTTAGAACCCTGCTTATAAATATGCTAAAATACCTCAAAGACACCACCATGAAATCAATTGACTCACTGGACGAAAAGTTATCTCATTTGGAAGAACAGTTTTCCAGAGAACTAGAAAATCTGAAGAAAAACAAAGCAGTGATCCTTGAGATACAAGGAAAATTAAACCAACCCAGCATTATGGTAGAATCTTCAGTCTTAAGGATTGATGAAGCTGAAAATAGGATCACTGAAACTGAACAAAAAGTAAGAGATATTATTTACTCACATGCCAAAGTAGAGAGAATGATGAAACAATATCAACAATATTTTCAAGGGATTTCTGACATAATGAGAAAATAAAATCTAAGAATTCAGGGAGTGCAAAAAGGAACAAAAAAACAACAGATTAGGAAACTTATTCAATAAAATGTTAGATGAAAACTTCCCAAACCTAAGGCAAGATCTGGATACCTATACAACTGAATCATTCAGAACTCCAAACAGAATAGACCAAAACAGATCCTCCCCATGACATTATAATTGAAATGCTAAATCTAAAATGCAAGGAAGCTATTCTGAGAGCTGCAAGGGAGAAACAACAACTCACCTACAAAGGCAAATCCATCAGAACAACAACAGACTTCTCAAGAACAACATTAAAGGCAAAGAAAGCTTTGACAGACATCATCCAATCTTGGAAAAAGAATAACTGTCAACCAAGATTACATTATCCAAGGAAGTTATCTTTTAAAATAGATGGTGAGTACAAGACATTCCATGATATTGCCTTGTTCAAATGATTTGCAGCCACCACGCCAGCATTACAGAAGGTCCTCAATGAAATATTGCATACAGGGGAGGTAAGACAACCAACCTCACATATGAGACCAAAACAATGAACAATAAACACAAAAAGAAATTAAGAAAAAAAAAGGCCAGATATGAATTAAAAACCAGTAACAAGTACCAAATTGATGCAAAATAATAACTAACTCTCAATAATTACCCTCAATGCAGACTTAACTCACCAATTAAGAGACATGGACTGGCCAATTGGATTTAAAAACTATACCATGGTTATGTATCATCCAAGAGACTCAACTGACCCATAAAGACTATAAAAGGCTGAAAATTAAATGTTAGAAAACAATACACCAAGCAGAAGGGAAACAAAAAGAAGCAGGAGTTGTAATACTAATTTTGGACAGATTAGACTTCAACTCCAAACTAATCAAAAGAGAAGGATATTACATATTACTAAAAGGAACAATCAGCCAAGAACCCATAATGTTGTTGTTGTTGTTGTTAGGTGCTGTCGAGTCGGTCTCCGACTTATAGCGACCCTCATAGGGTTTTCAATGGCTGACTATTTCAGGATTGCCTTGGGAGTGGATTGCCAGATCCTTCTCCCATTTTTGTGGTGCTGGGAATTGAACTTGGGACCTCAGAGACTGCAGCGCAGCACTCTACTAACTGAGCTAAATCCCAGCCCACCCATAATGTTACTTAATATATACTCTCCAAATGCAGGGATGCCTAGCTTCATACAACAAACTATTGAAAATAAAGGAACACATTGGACCAGACGCAATAATTACAGGAAATTCCAATACCCCACTTTTGCCAAAGAGACAGGTCATCAAAACAAAAAGTCAATAGAGAATCAATGAACTAAAATTGCATGATAGACCAACTGGAACTTACAGATGTCTTCAGAATATTCCATCCATCTGACAAGGAATACACATTCTTCTTAGCACTACAGGAACTTTTTCTAAAATAGACCATATTTTAGTCCATGAAACTGGCCTCAACAAATACAAAAAAAGTAGAAATCATCCACTGTACCTTATCAGATCACAATGGAATAAAATTAGAGCTCAAAAACAAGAAAAATTTCAAATCTTACAAATTCATGGAGACTAAGTAATACACTGCTAAATGATCAATGGACTATCAAAGAAATTAAAGCGTAAACTTAAAAATTCCTGCAATCAAATGAGGATGAGAACACATCCTACCAAAGTTTATGGGATATGGAAAAAGCAGTTCTAAGAGGGAAGTTCATTGCCATGAGCAACCTCACCGATAAGTTAGGGGAAGCCCAAGGAAATAACATAATGACACATCTCAAAATATTTGAAAGACAACAACAAACCAATTGCAAAATGAGCACTCAGACAGAAATGATCAAGATCAAGGCAAGATATCTCAATTAGAATCTAAAAAGATGCTGCTGCTGCTGCTGCTGCTGCTGCTGCTGCTGCTGTTGTTGTTGTTATGTGCCATCGAGTTGGTATCTGACTCATAGAGACCCTGCATACAATAGGCAAAACACTATTGTCAGTGCTTCTCTACCGTTCATAGGGTTTTCAATGGCAGATTGATTTTTGGGAGTGGGTTGCCAGGTCTGTCTCTCAAGCCTACAGCGTCTGGTGTTCCCATGTGGTCTCCCATCCAAGTACTAACCAGGCCTGACCCTGCTTGGCTTCAGAGGTCTGACAGGATCAGATGCCACAGGGCTACAGCTGCAGGCTCTAAAAAGATAATCCAAATAATTAATGAGACTAAGAGCTGATTCTTTAAAGACATTATTAAATAGATGCCCCCATAGCCAGTCTCACCAAAAGAAAGAAAGAAAAGGCCAAAATTGAAAAAATTAGAGATGAGAATGGAATCATAACCACCAATACCAAGGAAACCCAGAAAATCAACAGGGAATATTTTGAGAAATTGTGCTCCCCAAAAAACAAAAATACAGAAGAAATGGATTAATATATTAACATATACAATTTACCAAAATTAAACCCGGAAGACATATGCAATCTAAACAACCCATTACATACACTCAAATGGAGAAGGTAATAAAAAGACTCCCAACAAATAAGAGCCCAGGCCCTGGTTGGCTCACAGCAAAATTCTATCAAATCATCAAGGAAGAATTGATACCTATTCTACTCAAATTATTTCAAAAAGTAGAAAAGGATGGAGACTCTCAAGTTCATTCTATGAAACCACCACCACCCTGATACCTAACTGGGCAAGGACACATCTAAGAAAGAGAACTATAGGCCAATTTCACTGATGAGCATAGATGCAAAAATTCTCAACAAAATCCTGGCAAACTGAGTTCAGCAACACATAAAATAGATCAAACATCTTGATCAAGTGGGCTTCATTCCACAGATGCAAGACTGGTTCAACAAATGAAAATCAATCAATGTAATCCAACACATCAAGAGACTTGCAAACAGAAATCACATGATCATTTTGATTGATGCTGAGGTCTTTGACAATTGCAACACTCTTTTATGATAAAAACCATGAAGAAGATAGGCATAATGGGGAAATACCTCATCAAAAAGTCCATTTATGACATACCTACAGCCAATATAATATTAAATGAAGAAAAATTAAAACCATTTCCTCTAAGATCAGGAATAACACTAGAATGTCCACTCTCTCCTACATCATTCAATATTGTGATCAAAGTCCTCATCAGAGCAATCAGACAAGAAAAAGAAATCAGAGATACACATAGGCAAAGAAGAGGTTAAATCATCCTCCTTATTCATGGACCACATGGTCCTTTACCTAAAAGATGGCAAAAACTCCCCTAGAAGACTCTTAGATCTTATAATCTCCTTCAGCAAAATAGCAGAATACAAAATTAACACTCAAAAATTAGTAGCCTTCCTTTACATCAATTGTGAGCAAGAAGAGAAGGAAATTAAGGCAACAATCCTTTTCGTGATAGTCCACCAAAACCAGAAATTAATCTAACCAAAGACCCCAAAGATCTTTATAAGGAAATTTTCAAAATATTAAAGAAAGAAATCACAGAGGATACTAGAAGATGGAAGGACCTCCCCTGCTCATAGATTTGGAGAGTCAATGTTGTAAAAATGGCTATACTATGAAAAGCAATTTACAGATTTAATGCAATCCCTGTTAAAATCCCATCACAGATTTTACAAAAATAGAAAAAATAATCAAAAAATTCATATGCAAACACAAAAGACCATATATAGCCAAAACAATCTTGACCAGAAAAGCCAGTGCAGGCAGGATCACAATTCCTGACTTTATACTATAGGGCAATAGTAGCAAAAACAGCTTGGTACTGGCACAAAAATAAGCTTGAAGACCAATGGAACAGAATTGAAGACCCAGAGATACACCCACACAACTACAGCCACCTGGTCTTTGATAGAGGGGCTAAGGATGCAAAAATGGAGAAAATATAGCCTCTTCATCAAATGGTACTGGGAAAATTGGAGATCCATCTGTAGAAAAATGAAAACAGACCCATACCTCTCAATTTGCGTGAGAGTCAACTCAAAATGGATAAAAGACCTCAACACAAAACCAGAAACCTTAAAATTATTAGAAGAAAAGGATAGGAAACACAATCCAACACATAGGCATAGAAAAGCATTTCCTTAACAAGACTCCAATTGCTTGGGAAATCGCACCAAGAATTGACAAATGGGATTACATGAAATTAAAAAGCTTCTGTACAGCAA
>VMDO01020689.1:0-36987 GCA_007922755.1 Pedetes capensis
CCCCCCCCCTTTTTTTTTTTTACTTTTTGAGACAGGGTTTCAATAAATTATGCAGACTGCCCCTGGTCTCGACCTTGTGATCTTCCTGCCTCTGTCTTCCGAGTCACTGGGATTACAGGCATGTACCACCACTCCTGGCCCAACTGCCTGGATTTCAAATCCAGAGAGAATATCTCAAAAATTAAAATGAAATAAAGATTGTTCAGAAAAAAACCCAAAACTGAAAAACACTGTAGTAAAAGAAATACAAAAGCGAGTTTTTAGCCAGAAAGAAAATGATCAGAGATTTGGGCATAGATATTCAGAAGATAAAATAAAGAGTGTTACAATGGACAAATACATTAGTAAACACAAATTTAATATTTACCTTATAAAGCAGTAATGATTTTTATTTGATGGAAACATACATGGGAATAAGAAGCAGGTAAACTACGAAAGAATTGGAATGTTCTAAGTTCTTTGCAATGTCTGAGATGTGGTAAATGTAACATACAGCATGAAAACATCAAAAAAATCTGTAGTTATTCCAAAAGCAGAGATTTCTAAAAATTTTTAAATTTAAAAGATTTAATTGACAAAGAATAACTGTATATGCTTATGGGGTACAGTTTGAAATTTCAATACATGTGTATAAGTAATGATCAGATCAGGGTAATTGACATCGCCCCAGACATGGATCATTTCTTTGCATTGGGAACATTGAAAACATTTAAAAATCCCCTCTTCTAGCTACTTTATGATATACTCTTAATTATTGCCAACTATGTAGAACATTGGAAGTTTTTTCTTCCATCCAAAGCACTCTTATTCCCCTCAACCATTCTCTCTCCATCCTTTCTCCCACAACCCTCCCAACCTCTAGTAACCACTATTTTGTCTCTACTACTATGAAGTCAACTTTTTTAACTCCCATAAGAACATCCAGTGTCTATTTTCCTGTACCAGACTTATTTCACTTGACAAAACATCCTCCAGTTCAATTTTTGTTTATGGTTGAATAATATATCCCATTGTCTATATATATCACACTTTATCCATTTATTTGTTGATGGGCACCTATGTTGATTGCATATCTTGGTTATTTTATGACTATACTGCAAAAAAACAGGTACAAATGACTCTTTGATATGCTGATTTCATATATACTGTAATACATAACCAGTATTGAGATTGCTGGATCATATTTTTACATTTTTGAGGAACTTCTATGTTGTTTTTCATAATTGCTATATTAATATATATTTCCACTGACAGTGTATGCAAGTTCTCTGCATCCTTGCCAGCATTTGCTATTTTTTGTCTTTTTAATAACAATTATCCTAACTATGAGGAGATGAAATTGTAGTTTTGATTTGCATTTTCCTCTTGGATGATTGGTAATGCTGATAACTTTTTCATTTATTATTGACCATTTGTGTACATTGTCTATTCAGATCATTTATCTATTTCTAATTGAATAATTTGTTGATGATTTTTGATGTTGAGTTCCTTATATATTCTAGATCTTAAACCCTTATCTGATTAACAGTTTGCACATTTTCCTCCTTTCAGTATGTTTTCCCTTTGCCCTAGTGATTACTTCCTTTGCTATACAGAAACTTTTTAGTCTGACATAATTCCATTTGTCAATTTTTGGTTTTGTTACCTGTACTTTGTCTAGACTAATGTCCTGAAAAAATTCTCCCATATATTCTTATAGTAGTTTCATACCTTTGCATCTTACGCCTACATCTTTGCTTAATTTTGAGTTGATGTTTGCATGTGGTGGGAGTTAGGGGTCTAGTATCATTCTTCTGCATATAGGTATTCAGTTTTTCCAGCAACATTTACTAAAAAGATTGTACTTTCTCCATTGGACATTTGTACTGCCTTCAGATAAAGTATTTTAAAGCAAGAAGTATTACTAGAAATAAAGGAATAGTATAAAATAATCAATTGCCAATATGATGTGAGAATTATAAATATGACCATATCTAGTGAAATCTTCATTATGTGAATCATAAACATAAAAATGAAAGGAAAAATGGACAAATCCATAATCATTTTAGGAGATTTTGATGGAAACAGACTGACACATAGGCTGTTAAATGATGTATGACAAATGCACTTTTTATCATGCCACAATGGAAGGAAGGACTTTTCAATAAATGATGGTTTTGGCATAAGTAGAAGAAAAATATATTTTGTTTCTTACTTCACTCTACACATACATGTTTACACACATGTGCACACATACACACACAAACATACATATAATTCTAAGTGAATTATAGACCTAAATGTGAATCATTAAGGAATAAAATCTCTTAAAGTTCAATAGCAGTATAAATTCATTTCTTTATGGATAGCAAATAGGACAGAAAACTTTAATCACACAGGAAAGGTTGATAGCGAGACTCCTTTAAAATCAAGAATTTCATTTCATCTAAAGACATCATTAAGGAAGCTAAAGGCAAGCTGCAGAGTGAAAAATATTTGCATACTTGCATATATTTAATAAATGTCCTTAATCTAGAAGACATGAAGAATTCTTAAGCCAACAAGTAAGCTGCAGCATTATCTACACCTCTCATCCACATGAACAAAAGACTTGAATGGGACATAACAAAAGTGAATATTCAAATGACCAACAAAGATATGGATAAGTGCTTCACATCATAAGTAATCTGGGAAATGCAAAGAAGAAAATCACAAGGAAATATTAAACTTACATGAAAATGGATTTTTAAAAGAACTGATATTACTGATGACTAATAACATTGTAGGGCTACTAGAATTCTCATAACATGTTGACAGATACAAGTTGATATGAGCAACTTAACAATACTTCTAATGTTGATGCACAAATACTCTTAAGGGTACTCCATTCTTAGGAATATCGCCTATAGAAATATGAACATGTATATACCAAAATACAGTAACAAACATTCTTATAGTAAAATATTCATTTATAAACTAGAAAAGATCTGAATACTCATCAATAATAGAATGGATAAGGTATTACATATTCATACAATGTAATACTAAAGCAATATGGATGAATCTTACAAACACAATTTTGAAGAAAAAAGCCTAGGGGAAAAGCTACATGTTATATAAACTTCACAATAAAACTAACCTAAAGTGGTAGATTTGGGAGACAGACCCAGCAACCCAAAAAAATCAATCCGCCATTGAAACCCTATGAACAGCAGAGAAGCACTGACAATAGTGTTTCACCTGTTGTACGCAAGGTTGCTATGAGTTGGCTAACGACTCGATGGCACCTAACAACAGCAACAACAACAAAGTGGTAGATGGGAACTGGGATTTTGTTCAGTTGATAGAGTGCCATTCTGCATGCTCTGAGGCCCTGGGTTTGATCCCCAACACTGCAAAAATGGGAGAAGGACGTGGCAGCCATCTCCCCAAACAATTCTGAAACAATGAGCCTTTGAAAACCTTATGAGGATTGCTATGAGTCAGATGTGACTCGACAGCACCTAACAAACTAACAACAACAAAGTGGTAGATATCTACAGAGTGGTTATCTTTGGCTAAGTAATGCCATTACTGCTTTTTTCTTTGTTGGATGTTCTCTGAAACACCAACATTTTCTACAAACCTGTCGAGTTTTCTAGTAGTAAATATGTATTTTTCTCAATTGTGTTATAGGCATGAATATCTTAAAGTGCTTTTAAAAGAACAAAGTAGAAAGATGAGGTGCCTCTAAATGAAAATATGTCATTAACACAAAATTTTGAAGGAGGATTAGTTCTTAGACAGTTAGAAAAAAGCTGTAGAAGAAGAGAAGAACCTTGACATCAAAGGTCAAAGAATGTGGCTGTTGACTCATTTTAAACAATACTTATATGGAAGAATCTCCAAACAAAGAATTGAAGATTCAATTCTATGTCAGCCTAGTAAATACAGTTGAGTGTGTGCACATTAGTAGGTGGAAATGCTTATCTTTTCAGGTACTCCCAGCAATTCGGTAGAGTGTTTTACTTATTGTGTCTGTTCAATAAATCTTTAATTACTTACAGAGAAGTTTCAAGGGGGTAACTTTTGTTTGAAAGACCAACATGAAGCCAAATGAAGGAGAAAGTCAACTTCCAACCATATTGTTCACATTTCTGGACCTTGACCTTCAACTTTAACATCAAAGCTAGTTCTATTATAGACAGAGGAGCATGTTTTGAGAGTAAGGAAAATGTAGAGTTTATATCACTCAAGCCTTTTCTCCTTTAAATGATAATTACATTGCAGTTAATCTGTTTTATTTTTTCAGTTACTTACTTAAAAGAACACAAGACTTAGGTAACATTTTTTACAAAGAAGAGTTGTGAACATTAAATATCTATAGGTTGATTCTATATTAATGATGAACAATATCACACTGTATATGCAATGACTTTGTGCTATGAGTCCAAAGAAAATGGGTAAGGGAAACAGCATTATACATTCTCCTTCTCATGTAACCCTTTAAGCATTTGCACGTAGGTTTGTAAAGTACGTCTGCATATGGAAACCTTGAGAAAACATAATTAAATTTAGTCAAATACTGATGGGAATTTTGTTGGTTGTGTGGATCATCCTCAATAATTTATTCCATACCATCTATTGCTTGACATTAACTCATATGTCATATTCCATATTTGCCAAGGCACTGTGACCATTTTGCTTTCAAACGGGAGGATTTAGTATGAATTGGTTGATTCCATCTTCTGTGTGTCATTCCAAACCAATGAATGTTCACCCCCTTTTGTGTTATTTCCAATATCTAATTTATTTTTAGCTACAAAGTTTATATAATTATTATAAAAATATATTGTTACTGTTATTGTTGTTGTTAGGTGCACTGAGTCAGGTCTGACTCATACCAACCCTCATAGAGTTTTCAATGGCTGGTTGTTTCCGGATTGCTTTGAGAGTAGATTGCCATGTCCTTCTCCCAATAAAAATATGTTGTTGTCGTTAGGTGCCATCGAGTCAGTATCCGACTCATAGCGACCCTCAGAGGGTTTTCAATGGCTGAATGCTTCGGGATTGCCTTGGGAGTGGATTGCCAGGCCCTTCTCCCATTTTAGCGGTGCTGGGAATTGAACTCGGGGCCTCAGAGACTGCAGTGCAGCGCTCTACCCCCTGAGCTAAATCCCAGCCCAATAAAAATATAGAAATGAGCAAAATAAGAACAGAAGTTTCCTTTGTTTTATTCCCTTAAATTCCTCATACATACAATTTCTTCCAACATCAAGATTTTTTTTTTTTTTTTTTTGATTAGGACATTCTCTCGTGAAAGATAATCTTCAATATGGAAGTAAGTAAAGATCTCATATATAACAACCTTACAACAGTTTATATACTATGTTAAAATGGGGGAAATGATGCTTCTAAAATTCAGGCATGATGCTTTTATGTATTGATGAATAATCAAGAAGAGATATTAGGAATAAGAGCATTTTCAATCTATGTGATCCATTCATTTGTTGGTAGGAAATCAGATGTAATAGTCTCAAGGTTATAATCATCTAACTTGCCAAATTCCGTGCTTGAAAAAAGCTTTAAAAATGAACAAAAAGTAATGCTGACATTTACAGATCTTCATTGAAATGCTTCAGTGCCCCAGGGTCTTCATCTTTTCCTCAAGCAAGAATTCCTTTTCTCTATCTTCTGAACTTCAACAGAACTTCTATCTTGATTGATTACTTCCTCAGACAACTGTCTTGTAAACCTTAAACTTTGTGTTTCCTTTTTCACTTGATTGTGAGTTCCTTAAGCCAGGGACTCTTCCTGTTCATTTTTATCCCCAGTACTTAATATTATGTCTGACATTTGGTAGAAGCTCAATGAATACAACCAGTCCTTGGAAAAAAAATGGTAAGAGAGATTTTTACATCTAAGTATGAATACTCTTGAGCTACATGTAAGGGTAATGATCAAATCAATGCTATCCAGAATGGTAAGCTACTGTTCATGCACTTACTTGTTCTTCAATAAACATACTCAGAATTGTATACGTAAGAAACTTGCCAAAAAATAAAGCAGGCTTTATAAAAAAGGAGTTGGAGTCACATTGTCTAAACTGCCAGTATTAAATGTGATCATACTGTCGTGCACATGCAAGATCCTTGGAATATGCCAGAATTCCTGTTTGTGAATTATCTGAGTAGTATTGGTTTCAAGTTTAATTTTCAGATTAAACTCAATTTTCAGTTTTGGTCTGTATGGACAAATCATGTCAGAGCACATTCAGTGCAGCTACTCAGATGTACATTTCACAACTGGCATCTTGCCTTGTCAATCTCACTTTGTATTTTTTAAATATTTGGATAAAATCTACTTTATTCCAAATAAGGCTTTTTTTTTAGTGACAAGCAAAAACAAAGCTACATATTTCTTTGGAACTGATAGTGGAATAGGATGACCTGCTGTAAAGGAGGGTGAGTTTAAATAATTTGAATATATTTGTACAAACTTTAAAGTCAGATATTCTTTCTTAGTGACTACTACATTTCTATATTTTAAAATAAGTATTTTAATTGTACATATTTATGGAGTACAGAGTGATAATTTATTTCATATATATAGTATGCAATGATCAAATCAGTATTTTTTAAAAAAAATATAGTTTTCTTTCATCTAAATTATTCACTTCGGCATCCAAATTTGAGGAACATAATTTCAAATTGCACTAATAAAATTTGCTTAGTTTGCTTAGAAGACATGAGTGTGAGCCAGGTGCAGTGGCACACGCCTATAATCCCAGCAGCTCAGGAAGCGGAGGCAGGAGGATTACAAGTTTGAGACCACAGGCAGTCTGCCAATTTAGCGAGACCCTGTCTCAAAAAAAGTAAAAAAAAAAAAAAAAAAAACAAGAAAAGAAAAGGGCTGAGGGCACAGCTCAATGGTCCAGCACTTGAGCACTTGCAAAGCATGCAGGCGCGAGGCCCTGGGTTCAACCCCCAGTACCACAAAAAAAAAAGAAGTAAAAGAAGACGTGTGTGTGTGTGTGTGTGTGTGTGTGTGTGTGTGTGTGTGTGTGTATACACTGTTTAACTCCAGTGTCCCAAGTCTAAGTGAAAAGGGCCCACATAATTTCTGAATTTTATATATGCATATTTTTATTAGTAATTTTTGTGTACATATTAATGGGTTTCATTATGACATTTCCATATGTGCATATTATTGTGCATTGCTCATGTTTACTCTCCCCTTACTTTCTCATGTTTCTCTCAAATTTTATACATTAATAGTAGTAAATGGGCTCTAAAGCAGTTCTAAAAAGTGTGAAGTGACATATTAGTAACTTCATATGACTTTTTGACATAGGCTCAACTAGTTGAAAGTTAAACTTTCAGTTGCTCAATCCAAAGGTAAACTCTGAATTATTTGTTGATACTACATTGATTTTTATTTTAACTCAGAGTTAATTGGTCATAATATTTAAAGAACACAATTCATTTTATAGACTTATAGAACATCATATAAATTGTTGACTTCATTAAACTCATCAAATATTTATTGAGAAATTGCTTCAACAGAATTTGAAAAACTCCATCTGGCAGAAAGGGAAAGACAAAAGCTAAGGTAGGAAAACACTGGAATATTTAAGAATATCCTATGGTTCAGTTTGTCCCAAATGTTGGATGCTATACAATTGGTGAGTTTGTCCTAATTTCTTCAGCAATTCCATACTATGAAAGGTTGTTATACAGTAGAGTTATACCCCTTGAAATATTGTTCAAGAAAATTAATTGGTCCATAGTGTCAAGATCATTGTTGGAGATTCAGGGGAAAGGAAATCTGTAAAAGGCCATCATAACACAACACAATACATTTTATTCAAATTTATTGAATTTCTTCCTAATAGGATTTTTGATGAGTCAGGCTAATATGCTTCTAAGATAGAAATATTTCTGATTCATATTAAGCTCACATTTACTTAGCCCCTATTATGTTCTCAAACATTATCTCATTAAAGTGGTGTAAGAACTTTGGCTAATAAGGACACTGCAAATCAGGAAGAGCAACTTATTCAAGAGCACACAAGGCAATAAGCCATGAGAAAATCGAATGCTTAGAATTAGAGGAAAGAAGGAAATTAAACCAGTATTTCTAAGGAAAACAATCTAGGGAAATATATTGCATAGACTAGAGGTAGGGAAAGACTGCAAATAAAGGAGCCATAGCATTTGCTTATATTTATTAAGAGCAGACATGAGTTAGTATATATTTGAAGGTCTGCCCTGAGTACTAAACTAGACTCTCCAATTTCCTCGAGAGTAAAGAACTAAACAAAATCCACATGCTTCAAGCCATTTTATTTTCTTAGTTTTTGTTGCTGTTATTGTACGTTTATTTGTTTACTTTGTGGTGAGGGGAGAAGGGTGCCTATAAAGAATCCATTATCTAAGTTGCTGAATAAGACCTATTGCATGTTCCATGTACCCTTTAGCCTAGAGTGTAGTGATGTCCTCTCTTCTCTTTTACAATTTGCAAAAATGCACATGTGCTATTTGTCTCTCATATATAAATGCTTTCTCTTAGTCATACTTTAAAAATAATTTCCATAAATTAAAAAAAAATTAATCCAGGTGAAGTATTAGGAAGTGAGTTATTCCAGTCATGTTGAGAAGTTTCATGTTACACCACTGGAAGTCAGTATTGTTAATTAAAGTTTTTTATTTAAAAGCAGGAGAATTAATTACCATTCTAAATCAAGAGGTAAAGCCTAAACACTTTGTCTTCTATTATGTAGGTGAATTTTTCTTACCAATGTCTATTATAAGTTTTGATAAACTAAAACCTACACATCTTTCTTACTTTATATTCAATCACACTTCTACTATGTTTTCAACAAGCATGCTTATTTATAAATCAGAAGTAATCCAAGGAAAATGATGACATTAATATATGTTATTGGGAGGGAGCTAATTGGGTATGCCATAAATGTAGGAAATAATACTCAGAAAGTTATAGCACTTTGGAATATGAAAGATGGAGTCAGTGCAACATTTATATTTCTGTCCTTTTTGCCCCCTAAATCACATTTCTTGTGCAAGAGTGCCTATTGGTCAAAGGAAAGTTTAGTGAATCAGGCCTTAAATTATTGCACTCAGTAATTGTTGACATATGTGTACTTTACAGCGCTAATTTATTTCACCATGAACCCAGTGTTTATGAACACACAAAAGCAGATTTATAGTATATAAGATTAAGAACGTTTTTATTCTTTATGTTAGATTTTGAGGTTAGATGAAAAAATGTAAAATACACTTGAAAATGGAGTGAATCTTCCCAATGTGAAGCACAATAGACTATAAAACATTACTTTTTGATTTAGAAATAAAATAATTTCATTTAAAGTACATTATAGCATGTGTTTGAAATGTTAAGGTAATTTGAAGATCATACATCTAAGGTCCTGTTAACAGATAAGATCTTGATGGATCACAGGATTAAGTTATGCTTTTAGTAATGAGGCTATCTAATATTGACTGAGCCCTCTTTTCTTTCCTGGCACTATTCTAAGCCTTTCACATCGATTATCTCATTTAGTCATCCCAATAGCCATCTGAACTGGGCACTGTTAATATTCTTATATAAGAGATGAAACTTTCTGAGCCAGAAAACTTCCTCAGATGTCATAGTTAATACGTGGGTGATACAGAGTCAAAGCGAGGTAGCCCTGGGGACAGAGTATACAGGTACGATGGTTTCTTATGCAACTGATATAGCTTAGAAAATATTAACTTATTTCATCATCCACAGATAACAGATGGAGATGGGGAAAAACAGAAGTTAATTAGGTTAATTTACAAGACAGATGGAACATATAAACAGAAAGATCACTTAAAATTTTTTATTACAAGGTCTGTTCTCTTAGTTTTGTCCTTTTTCTTCTTTCTTCAGTTTTCATTTTTCTGTTATTTTAAAGAAAGAAATGAATAAAATAACAAGAACTTAATGGATGCTTTTGGTAAATGTGGATCTTTTTAAGATGTCAAAAGAAGCATACGCATTAGGTACGTACGATGCCTGGTCCTTAACACCAAAGCATACAGTCTAGATAAAAAGTGAGACAGGAAACTACAAAAGACAATGGTCGATGACTAAATGTTAAATTATATGGCAGAGAAAACAGCTGCCCAAAAGTTGGGATTTTTTAAAGCAAATTGTCCAAATTTCAAAGGATATAAAATACTAGAATAGATAAAATGGAAAGGTATAGAAGAAAAGAAATTGTTGTAGACTAAAAGAAAAACAAGAATAATGCCATGATTTTAAACATAAACTAAACGTATTTTTATTGTTGTTGTTGTTTGTTGTATTTTGTTTCTTGCAGTATTGGGTGTTAAACCCAAGGCCTCAGGCATGGTAGGCAAGTGTTTTACCCCTGACCTGTCCCTTCAGATGCACAACCCTTTTTGACTTTTTATTTTGAGACAAAGTCTCACTAAATTGCCCAGGCTGCCTCTGGCCCCAAGCCTGCAATTCTCCTGCTTCAGCCTCTTCTGTTGCTGGGGATTATTGGAGTGCACCATCCTGTTGGGCACAAATTTACTGTATTTGCAAGACAGTAAAGAGACACCCTGACCACAGTGCAAGTATATTCCGAAGGAGCTTTTGGAAATTAATTCAAATAGTGAAGATAATTTGAAGAGGGATTTTTTTAAGTAATTTAATTTCTTCTTAAGTATACATGTGATTACAGAATAGCCTAATCTCTTATATTCTAAACTTCTCTATTTTTTGTTCAGTCTTTCTCTTGAGGGTTTGGTAGCTGGGCAGGAGGCTAAAACTAGGTTTCCCAATATTGGCATTATTGATATTTTGAGCTGGCTAACTCTTTGTTGTGGAGGATGCATCTTATTCACCATAGAATATCCAGCAACATCACTAGTCTCTATGCTTGACTTGTTACTTATGACAAAAATGTCCTCAGAAGTCACCAAATGTTCCCTAAGAAAGCAACATCACCTTTCCCCTTTGAACTCAAATGTGTCATACATTTCTATGTATTTTTTCTACA
Source organism: Pedetes capensis (assembly GCA_007922755.1). NCBI lineage: Eukaryota > Metazoa > Chordata > Mammalia > Rodentia > Pedetidae > Pedetes > Pedetes capensis. Next base: position 11,015 of record VMDO01020689.1, read on the forward strand.
TATAATTATTGTTTCTATGTAGTTTGAGATGACAAAATATGAATTTCTTTCTTAAAGAAAGCAAGAATGTGACATATTTATTACTCAACTTGGAAATCCATTCTTAATCACAAAAAAATCATCTAATATGACCAGTATTTCCTCATTATTTTAAATGAACTATTTTACTCTATATTAATTTTCCCTGTGCCTCTCTATAACATGCTTTTGATTGAGATCTTTATACCTTTTTTCTCATCCAGAATATAAACTGCTCGAAACCATTTTTGCTTAGACACACATTTTTAAAAACAAATTTCAAAAAAACTAATAAATATTACTTTAATAAAATTATACTATTTTAATACCATTTCTATTCATATCTATATGCACACACTTAACATGCACATACTTAAAATACAATATAGTAGTAAGTATTTAAAATAATTTTAATGCATGTTATTGTTAGGTGCTATCAAGTAGGCTGCTACCCATAGCAACCCTATGTACATTAGCAGAATGAAACACTCCCCAACTCTGTGCCAGGCACAAGATCTTTTTTATGTTTAAGCCCAATTGTTACAGTCACTGCATCAAGTCACCTGTTGATGATTTTCCTATTTTTCATTGATCTGTTACTCTCCCAAATATGATGTCCTTCTCCAGGGACTGGTTTCTCATGACAAAATGCCAAAATACATAAAATGCAGTCTAGCTATCTTTGCCTCCAAGGAGCACTCTGGTTGCATTTCTTCTAGGACAGATCTGTTGGCTCTTTTGGCAGTCCATGGTATATTCAATATTTGGCTCCAGCACCATAAATGCTCTGGTATTCTCATTCTTTGCAATGTTATACATAATTTGTTATGATCCACACAGTTAAATTCCTTTGCATAGTCAATAAAACATACATAAACAACTTTCTGGCATTCTCTGCTTTGGGCTAAAATCTATCTGACATCAGCAATGATGACCCTGGTTCCATGTCCTCTTCTACATATGGCTTGAGTTTCCAGCATTTCCCTCTCTATATACTGCTGTGGTCACTTTTGAATGATCTTCAGCAAAATTTTATTTGCATATGCTATTAATCAAAATTGTTCCATAATTTCCACATTCAGTTGGATCCCCTTTAATGGGAATAGGCGCAAATATGAATTTCCTCTAGTCAGTTGGCCAGGTAGCTGTTTTCCAAATCTCTTGGCATAAACAATTTAGCACCTCCATTGCTACATCTGTTTCTTGAAACATCCCTATTGGTGTTTGATCAATTCCTGCAGCCTTGTGTTTTGCTAATTCCTTCAAGGCAGCTTCCACCTCATCCTTCAGTGTCATTTATTCCTGATCATATGTACCCTCTCGAAATGTTTGGTCATCCACTAACTCTTTCTCATGTAATGACTCTGTATGTTCTTTCCATCTTTTTTTTGATGTTTCCTGTGTCATTTAATATTTTCTCTATAGAATCCTTCACTATTGCCACTTGAGTCTTGAATTTTTTCTTTAATTCCTTAAGCTTAAGAAAACCAGGGTGTATTCTTCCCTTTTGGTTTTCTAATACCAGCTCTTTGCACATGTCATTGTAATATTTAATTTTGTCTTCTCGAGTTGCCCTTTGAAATCTTCTGTTTAATTCTTTAACTTTGTCATATCTTTCTTTTACTTTAGCTGCTTGAGGTTTAAGGGCAAGTTTCAGAGTGTCAGACTCTTTTTTTGAAATGTAATTTGGTCTTTTCTTTTTTCCAGTCTTTTTAATAGCCTTTTTGCTTTCCTCATGAATGATGTCTTTGATGTCAGGTCACAACTTATCTGATCTTCAATCATTAGTGTCTAATGCATCAAATCTGGTCTTGAGGTGGTCTCTGAACTCAGGTAGGATATGCTTAAGGTCATACCCTGGCTCTCATACACTTATTCTAATTTTCTTCAGTTTCAGTTTGAACTTGCATATGAGCAGTTAACGATCTAATCCACAATCAGCTCCTGGTCTTGTTCTGACTTTTGATATTGAGCTTTTCCATTATCTTTTTCCACAAATGTAGTCAATTTTGTTCCTGTATGTTCTATCTGATGACTTCTGTGTCCATAGGCACTGTTTATGTTGGTGAAAAAATTCATTTGCCATGAAAAGGTCATTGGTCTGACAAAATTCTATCATGAGATGTCCAGCATCATTTCTGTCACTAAGGCCATATTGTCTAACTACTGAGTTTTCTTCTTTGTTTTCAATGTTTGCATTCCAGTCACCAGTGTATCCTGATTGCATGTTTGATCTGTTTCAGATTGCAGAGGCTGGTAAAAATCTATCTTCAACATTTTGTATATACTTAGAGTAATAAGCAGGTGATAACAATTCATTTATCTGAGAATTGTTAAAAGTTAGAAAACAACTTTTCTCTAAATTTCTCACATTTTTTAGATTTTCAGTTCAAACTACTTCTCTTGTGCAATAGAGAATTTAAACACAAAATGAAATTTTGTTTCTGTTGACTTGGAAATATTGTTTGCATTGTCTTAAATGCTCAGGCTAAAATTTTATCATTTAGATGCATGCATAATCTATATAAATCATATGGAAAATTATAATTAAAAAATTTTTGAATACAAATATGATGTCCACAATAGTTAGGTAAATGCATGAGAGTTAAGTAACACATGGTAATGTTGAAAACTAACTTTATACATATAAGATGGACCTTGCTCCCTACAGTTTATAAGATTAGGTAAAACATAAAAGTTCATCTTTTTTCTTTTGCCAGATGGTACTGCCATCCATGATCCCAGGTACATGGAGAATGTGTGTAATGGCTCAGGAGTGCCCTTTTAGAAAGTCACCTGCCTGTGTGGTCATCTACTATAGAAACTGGGGTCTGAGCTGGTATTAATGTCCCCCTTTTGTCCTGTATTCTTACTTAGATTTCCTTTTATTTCTTCTCTCTTATTATATTTTAACTCTAATCAGAGACATCTCCACCATGCCATGGGATTATAATATCTCCAGACTTATATCTAAAGTCCAGATTCTCCCTATTATTTTCATTGCTTTTTTAAATAGAGACAAAGTCCTTGAATTTTTCTAGTTGGATGAATGAATGAAGTTTGAATTCCTCTTAACCTTTGGGGATTCTTTATTGCAGATCAGAAAATACAGTTTCTCTAAAATGGCCAGAAAATTATAATAAAAATATTCTTAATATTGACATTATTTATCTCACCTTTTAATGGAAATGTAGTATCTAGGACTGAGAAAGGGTGTTTCATTGTCAAAATACTTTATAACTGAGCATTTAGAGTACATAGGTTTCTTTTCATCCTGCTCTAGGAGGTCAAACTGCAAAAGCAATTTAATTCAGTTACTTGACTTTATTTTCCCTCATCAATACCAGAAGGAAATTATTGGCATACATGACTTTTCTTAACAGGTATGTTACTGACTTTTTGCCAAGAATATGTCCATCTAGAGAAGTTCCCATTGTAGACATATTAACAGGTTTTCCTATAAATCACCAGCTTGTGGGAAAACTGTCTTGATGTCTGCACACCTTCAGAACTCTGAAAGCTATTCAGTTTAACATTGTTGTTGGTATTATTGCCATACCAAGTTACTGCTATGCATCATTATACCTTTTATGTTTCTGGAATGATAGATTCTCAGGCAAACAGTGCCGAAAGCTCTCCTACTCCCTTAAATATAAGAGCTACAAAAACATCTTTACCTGCCAGCAATTTTAGGCTTGCTGTTTCACTGAATCTAAGAAGTACTTTAAGCAAATTAAATGACTCATCATCATTCCCTGAGTCATGACTGTATTTATCAGCAATACACAAAACAGAAGAAGACATGGTTCTTCTCCCAAATTCCCAATTACGTTATTGTTATTCAGAAACTTACAGGGTGTTTCTCTAAATAGTGTCACTGTACTGAAGCAACTGCTATGCATGGTAAGTAACAGAAACAAAGAAGGAACAAAGAAACCCACCCTAGCACAATAGTACATGGTGTTTTATAACCTCTGTTTCCTGAAACCAGAAGCAAAGAGAAATCTAAATGGCCACTAATAGGAAAACAGAGAAATAGATTGTGTTATACTCACACAATAGCATAATGTAGTCCTTTAAAATTATGCATACAAAGATAAAAGCATAATGGCATGGAGCAATTCCTTTGATAAAAATTATTTTTAAATGCAGGATATAATTTGTTTGCCCATTATTTCCTTAACTCTAAAAAGCTATGCCTAGAAATTACATGGGAGAAGGACCTGGCAAACCCCTCCCAAAAATCAATCTGCCATTGAAAACCCTATGAACAGCAGAGAAGCACTGACAATAGTGTTTCCCCTGTTGTACAGAGAGTCGCTATGAGTTGGATACCGACTCGACGGCACCTAACAACAACAACAACAACAGAAATTACATGGGAAGTATGTACAAGAAAATGTTATTAGGGTAATCTCTGGATTTTGGAATTATGTATGATCACTATTTTCTTACTTATATTTCTGTCTTGCAAATTTACTACCAATGATTATTAATTCAATTTTCAGAAAAGAAAAGAAAATTCTATTAAAAGAAGTTTTTTTTATTTATCAAAAAATGGTGTGAATAGTAACTGTTCTATAATTTCAAGTACAGAAAAAAATTACAGATTAAAGAATTTTTGAAGTAGAGGAGACTATAAGAGAATAAAATCTTAAGATTGGGGGGGAAATCAATTATTATGTAGCAGATGTAAAAATCCTAAGTGACCGTGATTTTTGACATCTATTGTAAGCCAATACTTCTAAGTAGAAAGGTCTAGTGGCAATGTAAATTAATTTTCCTACAGAAGCAATCTATTGAAAAGTTAGGGACATTTGGGCGCTGATGTGTGTCAAACTTTAAAAACAAATGCAAGTTCCCATCTGATCAAAATTAAAATTTGAGTAGTCCCAACAGTGAATTTAGTTTAAATGTATTTAATCGAATCCAATCCGGTTTGCTTTAGTTCATCTTAACAAATGTTTATTGAAAACGTGTCATATGACTGACTGAATGCTGAGTACAAGAGATACCAGGAGAATAAGACACCAAAATCGTCTTCACAGAGCTTTCCATTGTAGTGGCTCATGCAATCTCACCCCAGGCTGACAAGTGGCAGGAAAGTAGAGAAGATTCAGAGGAACACAGAGAGGTGACACCTCACCTGGATGCCACATGCTCCTGGGAAGAATTCTTGCAGATTGTGACACCTGAGTTTGGGGATGTGTTGTCAGAGGCAGATAACAGGTGTGTGTGTGTGCACTCACGTATGTTCACATCTGCACGTGCACAGGGGCATATGCACTTTATGTGTGTTGGAAGCCAACAGGCTCAGGAACTGGGCTGAGAGTAAAGCACATGAGCAAAGCATAGAAAGAGCATAAAGTGTCTGGAAAAGGGCAACAAATTTGATTTGGCTTAATTTCAGAATTTGAATTAGGGACTAAAATAGAAAAGAATTTAAAGGCATAGAAAGTACTGCTTATGTCATTTAAGAATTGGAAGTCATCTTCTGGGAAACAGGAAGATATTTAAGGACTCACAATGTGAAATTGTTTGTTCAGCTCTTTTTTTAAAAAAGCCTCCTCTGATGGTAAGAGTTTTGCTTTCTGTATTTTATCTTATGAAAGTATTTTTCCTAAATATGTAATTATGTAAAAAATTTTCTTAATGTTTTTCAAATTAACCATTTCTCACATTCTAATCTTCTTCCCTGGAAGCTATGTTTATACTCTCACATTAGAGCTGAGGAGTACTGATCTCTAAGGAGAAAATCAGAGGAACTACAAATGTTATTACACCTAGGCTTGAGGATCAGGGTGCAAATTTGGTGAATTATATATAGAATCTTTAAGAGAGAGTTTCCTCACGTGTCTGTCAGCTTGTTGTGCTGTGGGGACTTGTGTGTTGTGGTGATGCTGAAAAATATGCCACTAGTATTTCAGATACCAGCAGGGCCACTCATGGTAGACAGGTTTCAGCTGAGCTCCCAGACTAAAACAGATTAGAGAGAAGGACTCACCATCCCACTCCTGAAACAATTAGCCACTGAAAACTTTATGAATAGCAGAGCAGCACAGTCAAATATAGTGCTGGAAAATGAGTCCCCCATACTGCAAAGCATTCAAGAAACAACTGGGGAAGAGTTGCCTCCTCAAATCAACCTTAATGACAGGAATGAAGTATAGTCCCTGGAATGTCCAATTGCTGACGTGACAGGATTGAATGAGAAGAAACACAGTGGCTGCAACAATGGGCCCAAACAGAAAAAGATTGTGTGCATGGCACAATGTTGGGCAGTGTTTCGTTCTGTTGTACCTAAAGTCATTATGAGTTGGCCCCGAATCAATGGCACCTAACAATAACAAGGGAGCATTAGAGCCAGAAGAAAACACTTTCCTTTTAAAGAAGAGTTTGGAAGGCATTTTACCTGAATAACAGGGAAAGGACTTTTCTCCTTTCTCTATGTTCCTTCTTTCTTCTTTCCCTTTTTCTGGTTCTCCTTCTTTTACTAACTTTTCCCCTTTTTTCCCTCTTATCTTCCTCTTTTCCATATTTCCTCCTCTCCTTCCTTCTTTCATTGCTCTAATATTTGCTAAACTTTTATGATTCTAAGAGATATTTGTGATTTGGTCTTGCCCCTCTTAGTGTTTATAATCTAACGGAGAAGATAAAAAAATAAATGAATGAGAATTATTAAAGACAAAAATGTAAGGAAGTATTGTAACAAGTGCCAAAATGAGTGATGCAAATCTTAAATTCTCTATGAGTTCTAAGTGAAAGATGTTTTTGAGCTGGAATTGCCTGGAATTTGATTTATTATATTGAGTCTAGGTTTAAACTCAGAAGCATATAGATAGAGAAGCATGAAAAAAAACTGTGGAATCATTTGGAAATGCTAATAATAATAAAGTTTTACCTTGAAGTTTAAAGACATGAAGGCTGCAGCCACACAAATTTTGCAAATTGATTATCTGCAATAATTAGAAAGAGCAAGTATCCTCTTTGGAGTCTATTTGCTGCTAGGTAGAGCCTTATGAATGATATAAAAGTTGAGAAGTTTGACCTGAAAATATTTCAGTCAATTAAAAAATAAAATTGAAGCATTTTTGCCTCAAACAGGTGATTTTGTTAACTTTGGTCATGTATTCAAAGGAGATATGTGATATTGCTTATATTTTGCATGAGTAGGTTTATTAATTTTTTCAATTACTATTTCATAACCTCAACATTACTGAATGATATAAAAGCTTTTCTTGTATTAGTTAATGATATTTTTAGGTAATATGTGTTGTTATTGTTCAAATACCCAAATTCAAAATTCTGCATCTGAAATATTGTTACTAAATAGACTTGACTATTCTGTGTTCATTTTCAGGGTCTCTTAGTATCTTGAGGCCATTCAAATGATGACACACTCTGAATGTATTAACTGTTTTATGCTCACTTCTCTAGTTTTCAGGGTATCATGGCATTACTATTCCTGCCTTTTGTAGTAACTGCTCTACAAACTAACTTTTATTTATAGAACTGATACTCAATGTTAGTAAATTCGTTTTAAAACTTCAGATTAAATTATTTCAATATTTTCCATTAGTGCAGTGTTTCTCAACCTGCCTTACTTACATTATGGTGTAAGTAATTCTGCTGTGCCAGGGCTGTTTTGTACATTATGGTATGTTTGTCAATGTCCCTGGGCTCCACCCACTTGTAGCCAGTAGCATGCTTCTTCTTTGTTCAATCAACAGTATCTATCCCTTGATATTGGAAAATGTCCCCTTGGAGAAAAAAAAAATGTGCTAGTGAGAACCACCGATTTAGGGCTTGCTTTGTATGTCAGTAGCTCCTATCTGGCAAATTTAGGACAACAGCTTTGATCTGACATATTGGTTTCATGAGACATAGTATACACTTTGGCATTAAAAACTGATATTAAATTTCCATTTGCTGATGGTTTGAGCAGTAAAAATTTATGAACTTATACTTGGCCAGTTTTACATTTCCTTTCTTTTTTTAAACCATCATTAGAATGAAGAAAATTCAGAACTAACAATCTATTACTTGTAAGTATGAACATTGAGTCACAGAGATATAATAAGTTCTTAAGGTTGTCCAAATTTTAAAAACCATTCTCACATTATTCTCACCATATTGTTACAGTATAGTAAGGCTTTATATTACTTAAAATTTAATATATTGATTTTTTTACAAATATTTTAGCTATTTGTATATTTGGTCGTATTTCAAGGTAGAGTTGCTTAAGAGTTTATGTGGTTCTATTTTTCATTCCTAATTGAAAGAAGTATTTTTATCCAGAGATCTTTAAACCAACTCTACTTACAAGTTGCATTTTTATGTTTAATATTATACATTTAGAAAATGTAACTGGGATAGATCAAACATCAGGAGTAATAATTAAAGCTGATATGATATGCCTCAAGATTGTTCTTGATACTTCAGGGAAGTTTCAATTTCAATTTTACAGAGCTTTAAATACTGTGAGAAAATAATTCCATGAAACTTTTTTTTTAATTTTGAAATTCAGATAATTTATGATACCTCTTTTATATATACTATAAGTAATTTATGTGCCAATATTCTCACTTCTGATTAAACATATTTCAGAATATGTCTAATTTGATTGCTTATATATCAATGCTGTTATTTGCTCCCCCAAGTAGAATTGTTGTTTGTTTCAGAATTTGATATCATAAGGCAATCTACATGTTGATAATATTTTAATGCAATGGAAATATTTTTTGTTTACAAAAGAATCTTTATCTTCTCTTCACTCTGTAGGATGTCTGTGCTTCTAAGTATATGGTTAAGAGGGAAAAGATATACTGACTTAGCTTTCTTTCCATAATGGATACAATTTAATTTAACTCAGTCCTTCTAAAATGTTTATATGTAATTTCTTTCTAATGCAAAGAATTTCAACATATCCAAATATTTGACATAATATACAATATATAAATCTATATTTATTTATCAAATATAAACCAAGCTAACAAAAGATAATTAGGTGAGACATGAATGTTTTGTCATAATTAATATTCTGTCAATAGGCTAGATAAGAAAACTCCAAGGGTTAATGTTTTGCTGGGCTTCCAGATACTGTTGCCAGTGAATTTTTCTAGCTCACTCCATTAATCCAGTCAGCACAATGGATCAGACTAGAGATGTGTCTTCATAAATCACTCTGAAGTGCTGGGGGTAGGAGTATCTAATTAATCAGCGCTGTCATTATGTTTGACGTGTGGCTGCTTTACTGTGTTTGGGATGGAGACTCAGTGTGTTTAACCCACATGCTCTTAAACAGATCTCCAGTAGTGGTGTAAATTTTAACCCATTCACAGAAAAAGTCAACCAGTGTGATTGAATCGTATTTTTCAACAGCAATGTGTCTTTTACAGCTAGGCCTCTCTCATTACTTTCACTAAATTTTTCCGTCAATCACAGTAGATCTTTTATAGGGCTAAAAAATAGATATTTGAATATTAATTTGTGTGTCAGTAGTATTCAGGGTAAAAATATATTTTAATGTATTTTTTAACCAATTGGATATCACACTTTAAAAGTAGAAATAACTTTTGGCTTATGATTTATTGTCACCAACAATAAAAATGTATTACTTTATCTGATTTTGCTAATGAATTTCACTTTTTTTGGATATGTCTTCGTTAAGTTCTCTTCTTTTATAAGAATATTCACTAATAAAGTAATTATTTTATAGTTTTAAGAAAACATAGATACAAGATAAAATGTATTTCATAATTAAAAAGTATATATAACTAGATATTACCCATTTCCCAAATGAGTAAATTCTCTCAATGCCTTGTTGAAGAATATATAACCAATGTTGTTGTTGTTGTTGTAGGTTGAGTTTATATTAGACTTTATATCACTTTGATTATCAAGATCATATGAGAGATAGACTGTAAAATCGATAGATTTTTATGTATAGATTGAAGAATCATCGTTACTTTATAAAAACAACCTCTAACTTTTATAATAGCCGACTAATGGATAGTGGGCTGGGGTTTAGCTCAGTTGGTAGAGCACTGCTCTGCAGTCTCTGAGGTCCCAAGTTCAATTCCCAGCACCGCAAAATGGGAGAAGGACGTGGCAACCCACTCCCAAGGGAATCCCGAAATAGTCAGCCATTGAAAACCCTATGAGGATCGCTATGAGTCGGACTCGACTCGATGGCACCTAACAACAACAACAACAATGGATAATAATATAAAATTAGGGTCTTTTGCTTCCACAAAACTACAAAATAGTGGCATTTAGAGAGCTCTTAATCTTGTAAATTTCTTCTATGAATTCATAGACAGAGGCACATACATACATATGGTAAATGTCTGGTAAACAAGTTTCTCTTGACAAGGATGCTGAGGAAGTTGATCTTTGGAGAACAAACACTTATGCTAATAATGATGCTACCAGTTGTCAAATATTTCTGGAATTCTTTTGATGACTTCCAATAATGTTGAGATAATTCTCTAACAATGAATTTCATTGTCAATAACAGCAGAATGTCCTTCGGGAATAGATACAGTGATCAGGTGTATGAACTAACTAATGGGGCTAATAGTCTAAAGTGAGCAAGGGAGACTTCAGAACAAGAAATCAATCTGTCAAGCTGGGTGTGGTGGTACCCGCCTGTAATCCCAGGAACTCAGGAGGCAGAGGCAGGAGGATCGCAAGTTCGAGACCAGAGGCAGTCTGGGAAATTTAGTGAGACCCTGTCTCAAAAAGTAAAAAAAAAAAAAAATGGGCTGGGGGTGCAGCTTAGTGGGCCAGCACTTACAAAGCATGCAAGTGTGAGGCCCTGGGTTCAACCCCAGTACCGCCAAAAGAAAAAAAAATCAATTGGTTTTGTAAAATTTTATTCAGGTACAAATTATATACTGCTGGTGCCAGAAAGTCAAGGTTAAATTTGTTAACAATAGTATTAATCAGGATGCTAAATTAAAAATAACTCACACTTGGATTACCTTTGTTGTCACTTTCAGCCTTATAATGGGGAATTATCAGATAGATAATAAATAGAGTAAATATGCATTATTGTTATTGTTAGGTGCCATTGAGTCCAACTCATAATGACTTTATGTACAACAGAATGAAACACTACCTGATGCTGTGCCATGCCCAGCACTATGTCAGTGCTTCTCTGCTATTCATAGGATTTCAGTGACTGATTGTTTTGAGATTGTTTCAGGAGTGGGCTGCCATGTCCTTCTCCCATATACATACATAATATGCACACATTTGTATAACATATATTAAAACAAAATTAGACATATGTAGTATTTTTTACATTGTATTATACATATAATACATATACATGTATAAACAAATACTTATAAAGACTCTTATAACTAGTATTGTACTTAACAATACATATTGGATATTTTTACTTAATGCACATTTAATAAAGCCCCAAAATAATTTTAGTGTTTCTTTATTAAATTTTATTAATCCCTATATAGCTGGAATTCCTCATCATTAAAGAACTAATTTGCTTTTTTCCCCTAAGAGTCAGGACAGACCTACAAACTAGCCTCCCTCTCACTGTAATGAGAAGTACATTATGCATTTTTAAGAGAGCAACAGGTTTATTCATGATTATGCAACAGAAAAAACTGTGGTGAATTTGGAGATCAAACTTCTCATTTTGTTCATAAACTAATCACCTATTCTAATGTTTGGGTCAGTAAGCAACTTCATGATAAATATAGAAAAGACTGCGGTTGTCCAAGATTTTGCTTTACTTGGTTCTACAATCGACACCCACGGAATCAGTAGTCAAGAAATCAAAGATGCATTGCATTGGGAAAAGCTGTTGCAAATGACCTTTTAAAATGTTGAAAAGTAAAAATGTCAAACTGAACATGATGGTGCACCTGACTCATGCTATGGTATTTTCAGTTGCATCCTGTGGTTGTTAAAGGTGGATGTTTAACTAGGGAAACAGGAGAATTGATGCTTTTGAATTATGGTGCTGGAGACAAATATTGAATGTACCATGGACTGCCAAAAGAACCAACAGATCCATCCTAGAAGAAGTGCCAGCAGGATGCTCTTTGGAAGCAAGCATCCCTGGACTGTGTCTAAGGTATCTTGAACATATAGTCATGAGGGACCAATCCCTGGAGAAGGATATCATGTTTGGGAGAGTGTCAGGTCAAAGAAAAGGAAGATTCTCAACTACATGGATTAGTACAGTGTCTACAACAATGGACTTAAACATAAATGAGATCATGCTCCTGACACAGAATTGGGGAGTGCTTTGTTCTGTTGTACATGGGGTCACAATGAGTTGGACCCAACTGGATGACACTTAACAACAACAACAATGGGTTTTTTAGGGATATTGTAGAAGTTCAGTAGTAAGTAAAAATTATCTACTCAATAGTGTATCAACTCCCAACAACCAAAAAAGTTCTATAAAAATAAAGGGGACAGGAAAACAATTGATGTGTTTGAATTATGGTGCTAGAGATGAATATTGAATATACCATGGGCTGCCAAAAGAACCAATAGATCCATCCTAGAGGAAGTGCAACCAGAGTGCTCCTAGAAAGCAAGAATGGCTAAAACGCATCTTACATATTTTGGACATGTTGTCAGGAGAGACCAATCCCTGGAGAAGGACATCATGTTTGGGACTGTGGTAGGTCAATGAAAACAAGGAAGACCCTTAACTAGATGGATTGACACAGTGACTGCAACAGTGGGCTTAAACATAAAAAAGATCATGTGCATAGCACAGTATTGGATAGCATTTTCTTCTGTTGTACATAAGATTGAAAATGAGTCAGACCTGATTCAAAGGTAGGTAACTACATGAAATGTATTTTCTCAAGTCATGTAAGGGAATGTACTATCTATCCCCAAGCATTCTTTGTTCTGAAAATGTAAGTTCTCTGGTGACTTACTACTAAGGGTTCGGTACTTCTCCATATAAATTTTCAAAATGAGAAGCACATTTTAGGCTGTTAAGAATCATCAAAAGTATCAAGGAAAACACCAGAATTTTACACACTTTTCTATGGCTGCAGAGCTTTGGCTAGAAGGAGCTTTTGGTGATGAAGTTTCTTTCAGAGAGTTCACACAGAAGAAGATACCGTATTTACATTTCTCTAATTGAAAATTATTATAATTATTTGTTATAGTTATTTTGTTGGTTATGGTTTTTAAAAAACTATTATGTTGGAGAGAACTAAATTACCTATCCATCATGACCTTTTGCAAGCTTCTGACCATAAGTTTGTGAGATCTTGATCACTTATATTTTACTTTTGTTTCCAGATACATATTATGTTGGCACTATATTATATGCAGCCTACAGCCACACCACTGTGGAGACCGATCCTATCAGATCTCAAAAGCTAAGCAGGATCAGGCCTGGTTAGTACTTGGATGGGAGACCGCCTGGGAACACCAGGTGCTCTAAGCTTGGCAGAAGGAGCCGGCAACCGACTCCCAAAAAATAATCCACCATTGAAAACCCTATGAATACCAGAGAAGCACTAATAATAGTGTTTCTCCTGTTGTATGTAGGGTTCCTATGAGTTGGATACTTACTCAACGGCAACTAACAACAATAGCATAATACACACAGGACCCTCTGTAGCCTCTGAAAAAAAAATATAAGATTCAACTGGTTACACTTCTTAACAATTCTCACATATACCCAAATATAATTTTTCATCTTTCTGCTGTTAAGTAATATTATTAGTTATAAGATAAAAGGATTTTTTTAAAGTACTGCTGAGTTGAACCCAGGGCCTCATGCATGCTAAGCAAGTACTCTACCACTAAGCTGCACCCTAGCTCCTTCTTAATTTTGTTTCTTAATTTTTGAGTCAGGATCTAGCTAAGGTGTGCAGGCTGCCTTTGGTCTGGGAGTTGTGATCCTTCTGCCTTAGCCTCCTGAGTAGCAGGGGTTACAGACATGTGCCATGGTGCCCAGCTACATGGGCATTTCTTAAAGAAAAAAATTCATTTTGATTAGAGTTAAACTTCAGTTATTCTAATTTTTACTGAAGGTTCATATCCTCATTATCAAAGTAAATGTAACTGGTACAAAATATCTGCTTAAAATCATCATTTTACTTTACTAATTGGCTAGGCAATGTTTGGTTTTACATTTAGCATAGTTTAACGTTTTTTTGTGGCATTTCTTCCTTATTCTACCAGTCAGTGGTTTGGGAAATCTACTTCTGTGATGTGCACTATGGAAGGACAAGGAAATAAAGAGCCTGGTCTTAAAGCTGTGAGGACTGTGGGAGGCCATAAAGCACATGTAATTATCAACTTGATAATAATACAATGCATAGGTAGAGCACAGGACTAAGGGGTTGCTAGAAAGAAGGATATGAGGGGTAAGAAAGAGCACTGGGAGTTAGAGAAAATAAAAAGGCTGCCTTGAAAGGCGGGGTTTGCTAGATGTTTGGAAGTCAGAAGCTCTTTTCGAGTGTGTGGAATAAGGATAGTGTAGGCAGAAATAGTGAAGAACATCCCTATAGAACACAGAGAACATCAAATAGAGCAGTCCAAATTGAGGAGCAAGTGGAAGATAATGGGGAAAAGAGAGGTTAAGCAAGATTTTCAAGGACTTTGGATGCTAGGAAAGCAGTTCCGAGGTGTGGTACTATGTTAGCAGTGGGCAGCCTTCACCTTAAAGAAATGATCAATGTTTAAGGGACACCTATGTTTAACCTGGGCTGGGATTTGGCTCAGTTGGTAGAGCACTGCACTGCAGTCTCTGAGGTCCCTAGTTCAATTCCCAGCACCGCAAAAATGGGAGAAGGGCCTGGCAATCCACTCCCAAGGCAATCCCAAAACAATCAACCATGGAAAACCCTATAAGGGTTGCTATGATTCCGATACTGACTCAATGGCACCTAACAACAACAACAACAATGTTTAACCTGCTTTAAACATCATACATTGTATACCTGTACTGAGATGTCACCTGCTTTCCTATTAATATGTATAATTTTTCTGTTTTCTTGTGTCATTTCAAAAGAAATTTAAGTTGGGCACAGTGGCACATGCTTGGAATCCCAGCAACTTGGTAGGTGGGGCAAGAGAATCAGGAGTTTGAGGCTGGAGACAAGCTTGCACAACTTAGCAAGACCCTCTCTCAAAAAAGTAAAATTATAAAAGAGGGATTGAGGGTACAGCTCAATGGTAGAGCATTTGGAGAAGTATGCAGGAGGCCCTGGGTTCCACCTCCCTAGTACCAGAAAAAATGAAGTGAAATAAAATAAAATAAAACACACAAAAATCAGTATACAAAAGGAAAAATGTTTCTTATTAGTAATAAAATGAACCTCGTGCATGTGCATAAAGATCTGTTGTTGTTGTTGTTGTTGTTAGGTGCCGTCGAGTCGGTATCCGACTCATAGCGACCCTCTGTACAACTGCAGAAACACTATTGTCAGTGCTTCTCTGCTGTTCATAGGGTTTTCAATGGGAGATTGATTTTTGGGAGGGGGTTGCCAGGTCCTTCTCCCAAGCTTACAGCTTCTGGTGTTCCCAGGCAGTCTCCCATCCAGGTACTAACCAGGCCCGACCCTGCTTAGCTTCCGAGATCTGACGGGATCGGATGCCACAGGGCTACAGCTGCAGGCTATAAAGATCTGAGATTTTGAAATATGACAAAAGGAATAATTATGAAGCCACTGAAAGAGGAATTTAGATGGGTGGTGGTAAGGACCTCGAGTGGAATAGGAAAATTGGAACTGGCATGAAAGGAAGAACTTGAGAGCAGTTGTAAAGGAATTGTCTTTAGTGCATTTAACTCATGGACCCAGTCCTACAGTAGTTAGAAGAAGAGAGTTTCCAAAACTAACTATAAGCAGAGTGATTGAAATTCTGACAGTACCAATCATGGGTAAAATAAGAATGTTAGAAGAAGAATTAGAAAACAAAACAAAAAAACCTCACAGCTTTTATTTTATTGATGATGTTTAAAAGTGATATTGGAGAGTAGAGGATTTATTCTTTATCATAGTTGTATTGAAAGAAACACACATAGTGAAGCCAGTTTGGGATAATTATTTTAATCAATGTGGAAATCTAACATTAATTTCAATTTTAATTATATTTTGGATTTGAATTAGTTAACTTGCTATACATAATAAAAACTATAATGCTCAATTATTTATTCTCTTCTTTTTCCTAATATAAAACCAATTTCTTCTTTGTGTGTCTGTGTACAGTAAAATTCACTTTTGGCAAAAAAGTATTGAAAATACCTTTTAATATTTTGAAAGTAGTTGCACTGAAGGTAATAATTTATTGTTGTTGGTGGTGGTAGTGCTGTCTAGTTGGGTCCCACTCATTGTGACCCTACATAAAACAGAAGGAAACACTCGCCAACATTGTGCTGTGCCCAGCACTTTGTCAGCATTTCTTAGCTATTCATAGGGCTTTCGATGGTTGATTGTTTCAGCATTATTTCGAGAGTGGGCTACTGGGTCCTCCTCGATTTTTGCAGTGCTAGGGATCGAACCCACAGTGTCAGAGAGTGCAGAGCAGCACTCTATCAACTGAAACTCCAGCCCTAAGCTAAATATTTTTTAATATTTTGAAAGTATTTACATTGGAGGTAAAAGTTTAATAGCTATAAATATTCTTTCAATTTAAAAAAAAAACTGAAAATAAAGCGTAGAGGCTATGTTATAAAGCATTGCATCTGATAACATATTGCATTGTTTTTAAGTTTACACATTTAGTAGCTCAAGGCCAAAACCATTTTAAAATTCATAGTTATAAGAAAAGAATGGTAGATAATATGTGGTATCATAATAGCAAACCTAGAATCAGGGCCCTTAGAAAGTTCCTTTTCATATTCAGAATAAGATAAATTGGGATCTGCTCATTGTGTTGCTTTTCATAGGAAAATGACCTTGAGGGGCCATGCCTATACACATAAAGATATTCTGAAGGTGAAGACTTGTAAACATACAAAGACACAGATGTCATTGGCATTGAGCATTGTTGATTAAAAGTCAGAAGCATCATGCTGAACTGCGTTCTAAAAGCTTTTGAAATATTTTCAAATGATTTATTTCATAACTATATGAACGGCAAGACAGAAATCCCTTAAATTTTATGGGCCCTATATGCTTTAGGCAAAAACACACTAAAGTCATAGACTGTTACTATTTGTAGCAGGGAAAGCTCTTGGGTGGTCCTCATGGGAAGCTTTAGGCAAAAAGTATTGCTGTAATCCAATCTGTACAGCAAATCATCATTGAACGAAGAAAAGAGAGAAATTGTGGAATTCTCCACTCTAGGTCAAGATGTGAGAAAGCAAGTATATCCATTACTAGTAACACTGTTTAAAAATGTAAGAACTGCTGTATAGCTCTGTTTCGCCATATTTATCTTACTGAAAATGCCACGTTTCCTTGCATGTTGTGAGAGGAAAAATACTTTAAAAAACTAATTCTTAAAAGACATTCCAACTGAAGTGACATTCTCTAAGAAAAGCAGAAAGTAAGTTCTCAGAATCCTTCCTGAAGTATTACTCATCCTGGGAATTTCCTTATTTAGTGCTATAGTTCAAATAGTTAACCTAAAGTGAGAGTTTCCTGTGAAATTGATGGAATTGTTTCAAAATTTGTAAAGGATATTGGAGGCTGTATGATATTCCAACTAGAGAACACACTGTGAGCCCACATCAGCATTTAGGGTTACCTAGGGGTATGTTGGACTTCAACAAGATGCATTTCAAGTGCTAAAAATTTTCTAGTAATTCTGCATATTTATTCATTTACTAATTAATTCATTTACTCATTCATTCACATATTAATTTATTCAATCTATTCTCATGATATTCTTACAATGAACCAAATAGTTTTTGTTAAACAGCATGGATTAAAAAAAATGTGACAGGATCCCTTCTCTTGGGGAGTTTATAATCATGTAGGGGGAGACAGTAATTAACAAAAGAATCTCAGTAAGGAATGTATAATTCATAAATGAGATCATCAAAGTTTAGATATGTCATGTCATGGCCTGTATTATAAAACAAATACAGTTGTTTTAATTGCTGATGTATATCAAATGAGCAGTTAATTTTATTATATATAAACTTTAGTTTACAGCCATACCATACCTAGCATCCAATCCTGTTTGATCTCTGAAGCTAACCAGAATGAGGCTTGTTAGTCCTTGGATGGTAGATCAGCTGGGAATACCAAGTGCTGCAAGCTTGAGAGAAGGACCTGGCAGCCCACTCCTGAAACAATCTGCCATCAAAAACTCTATGAATAGCACAGGACCACTGACATAATTCTGGGCATGGCACAGTGTAGGGTAGTGTCTCATTCTGTTGTACATAGGGTCATCATGAGTCGGACCCAACCCAATGGTACCTAACAACAGCAACATAAAATTTATTAGAAGATATAGACTAATTATAACTAATGCAATTTTACTTAAGTTGTGTTTAGATATGTCTGCTTATGGATGGACTTTATTTTAATATAAATTTTATCCTTAGGAAGAAATATTAACTATAAATTTATGAAAATCAAAATTATATTTTCTTACCCAAAGAACAATATTGTTATTCATAAAAAATGCTATTATCTAAAATATTCACTTGGGAGTTGTTCTTTCCAAATCCTTATAGGTTTGTGCAATGGTGCAATCTGTAGATTTGTGTGACTAATTTTCCCTTTAATTTACTTTTAAAAATTATGAGAACACGATAGAGTATTTAAAGATCAATGAAATCAGTGAGAAGAGAGAGATAATATCATGTATTTTCTCAAGCACCATAATAATACAGATATATAAATATACTTGGTGAGAATTTGGAGCTGGATTTTAAACAAAATGTACAATGCAAAAAAGATTAAAAGCAAGATTCTTTCTCTAAGACATCAAATTTTCTCTTATACCGTCGAATTCATTCCCACCAACCTGAAGCTCTTTCATGAAAATATCAGCAGAAGCATCATTTATTCTCTGACATCTGTGCAAACACACACACACACACACACCAGTGGCAAGTACACCAGCCATAAGGGCATAAAACTAGGCTAGAGGTCTGGATGTATCATCTGGTACCTGTTATCAGTCAACAAAGATCCTGTGCTAAGTGGCTCTACAGATTGCACCATGCAAGAAGCAAGCCCCAGGAGGAAAAGCCAAGGCAATATTGCTCCAAAGGGCTGTAGAATTGTGGCTGTGGTCTCAGTTAGTGACACTGATGATACTGATGACAATTAGGAGAGAGGGTTGGGAATGTGAATGGGGAGCCATTCAGCTGCTACAATATCCATCAACAGAACATCGCCTGAGGCAAAGAGCCCTGCTGTCCTTTGTTTTTGTGTTCAAACTGTACTGGTTAGGATGAGGTAGATGAGCAAGGGAAGCTTATAAAATTCACCATAACAAACTTACTAAGCTAAAAACTGTTGAAGAATTGAAAATAGCCATTTCTTAAAGGCAGAGTTGGCTACTGCCCTCAGCTTTAATCCTATAGCACTGGGATGGTTTTCAATTTTAAAAAATGTATATAAATTGAAAAGATATAAAAACGCTATATATTTTTAATTGAAATATGTATAAATAAATATATATGTAAAGAGGAAAAGTTTTAGATTTATACTATGAAGTGTTGAACTCTTTCCTTCTTCCCCTAATTTGCCTTTGTAATAAACTCCTCTAGCTTAGAATGTCTTGTTATTGTTGAAACCATCCTTAGAGTTATGGTTGACACTGGATTCACTTTGAGCAATTTTGTTTCAGGTTCTATACATATAGGCTTCCCACTTCAATTTACTATAGTTCAACATAAACCAAACAGCATTTTAAGGCTCATCATTTTTTAAATTAAATGTTTCTTTGAAACTAACTTTTCTATATGCCAAAGAAGGTAATGTCTTTTGTTTTTCATGGGATATTACTATTTTCTGAAAGGAAACCTATGATTTAATTTATAATCCAAACAATAATACCACTGAAATCTCTCAAAAAGCTGAAAAATTTTAAATTCTTGCATGTAAGAAATTTCTGAAGTGTCAAAAGATAAGATTTTACTTAGGTGTTGTTTCTGAAATGGAAAATACAGACTAGTAGTAGCAGGTTACATGTTTTGACTTTCTGTCCTAGGAAAAGAAACTCTATGCCACTCTAATAGTGATTTTTCATCATGTTCATATATGACTTATAATTAAATTTTATAAAAGTGCTATGGGGCTGGGATTTAGCTCAGTTGATAGAGTACTGCGCTGCAGTCTCTGAGGTCCCTAGTTCAATTCCCAGAACCGCAAAAATGGGAGAAGGACCTGGCAATCCACTCCCAAGGCAATCCCAAAACAGTCAGCCATTGAAAACCCTATGAGGGTTGCTATGAGTCGCATACTGACTCAACGGCACCTAACAACAACAACAACAACAACAACAAAAGTGCTATAAGAAATATATTTCTGGGGGCCAGGTGTGGTGGCGCACGCCTGTAGTCCCAGCGGCTCGGGAGGCCGAGGCGGGAGGATCACAAGTTCGAGACCAGAGGCAGTCTGCGTAACTTAGTGAGGCCCTGTCTCAAAAAGTAAAAAAAATGGGCTGAGGTGCAGCTCAGTGGTCCAGCACTTGCAGAGCATGCAGGTGCGAGGCCCTGGGTTCAACCCCCAGTACTGCAAAAAAAAAAAAAAGAAAAGAAAAAAAAAGAAAAGAAATATATTTCTAACTTTCCTATGAATAATTCTGCTTTTAATCTCAGAATTAAAGTAAGAATTCCCAAATACATGGAGGATAATGTTCAGTGTTAAGTGTTTAAAAGTTGAAGTTATGATAAATTTCCTGAGTTCCCACAGATAAATGGTTTTCAAAACAAAAACTATTTGATATAGTCTCTTTAATAGATCATAAAAATATGTTTTATCATATTATTTGTACAAGGAAGCTTAAGCAATTTATTTTCAATAGATATCCTAGCTTTCATGCCTGATAGTGGGATCATATTATGCGAATGACAAAATTTTCGGTTATTTAATATATACTAGGAGCGATTAACTTAAAAAGAGATATTTTAAAAGAATACACTTTATTTCAGACCAATGATTTTATTACATTTTAGTTAATGATTTATTTAATGAGCAGAAAACTTTTTTTTGCATTTTTATTGGACATTTTTAATGTACACCTTAATGTGATTCATTCTGACATGCTTCTTATGTAGAGTTTAAACATAATACAATAGAAATAAGATAATAAATGCAACTAAACAGTCTGTATGATTGTGTGATGATTTTTTTAAACTCTGTGATTATGGCTAATTATGTTTACAAGGGAAATACCAGAAACAACTTATCACCAAGAATTCTAAAATCATACAAACTTGCACCTGAGAAGAATTTTCAGTGAGGAAATAAAATCAGGCCAACCTCAATCATGGCATATTAAATTACAGCTGGTCCAAAACTGTTTGAGATTCAAGCAGCTAATTAGCAATGGAGATAGCTAATTCAAACTCTGGGCTTTGATCTCTAGTTCACCCAATATTTATTAGGTTTATTTTAAAAAGAATGAAGAGGGAAAGTATCTTGAAAGCTGGAGGAGACAGTCTGAACAGTAGTTTACTTATAATTTACAGACTTGTGGTACTTAATATATAATGCAATAATCTTCCTGGTGCCATTTGTCATTTGGAAGCTGCCACAGATTATAGCTTAGGGCATTGCATCTGTGCACAGATCTGGCAGGAAATGGTCTAAAATCTTGAACAGCTGAGCATGATGTTTTGGTGTAGTTAGAAAATTCAACCTCTGCTCCAGAGGTCACTGCATGCTTCGGTCCTGACAGCCCAAATTGTTAAGCATGTGACTAATATGCATATAGAACACAGGCTGCCTGACGTCTGCTACAAGCTTGATGGCTGGTTAGCGGCTAGTCTTAATTTTATGTGACAATCCCATGTAGGAAGTGCTGTTGGGGTGACTAAATGGAGCATATTGATGTCCCACTGGGTGTAGCCCCTGTTGTTTTGACAAATTCTCCTTAGCATTTATCAATCAGGCCTACAATGGGGAGTGTGCTGAATATCTAATTCAGACATGCTAGTCAGGGCTAATAGAGCAAGATAGCATGTTATTAAATTTGTACTTGTTAGCGATGTCCCACTGTCACTGGGCAATTTACCTTCACACTTCACAAATGAAAAGAGAAATTTGCTGGGCTTCAAACACTTACATGAGTTACAAGCAAAATTTTAATTAGCATGTCATTACAGAAATAATTTATTGCCCCTTTGTAGTTTTCCTAGCATACAGATTGCACTTTTCCTACATTAGAAAGGATGTCCTCAAGGCTTATGAAGCAGGTAATAATGACAACAAATACACTTTACTAAAAGATGCAGATGGATATTTTCTTATGGTGGAGTTTTAAATACTTATATATGGAAATAAAATTAAACTGATATCTGAGGTTTTTATTTTGGGAGATTTTTTTCAAAATTTTTACCAGTTCTGTTTTAATATTGTTTTTGTTTGTTTTAACAGGTTTTTACTATGCGTCAGTGTCTTCCTAAATATCACACACATAGGCAAACTAACCCTGTAGCCATACCACCGTGGCATCCAATCCCATCAGATCTCAGAAGCTAAGCAGGGTAGGGCCTGGTTAGTACTTGGATGGGAAACCGCCTGGGAATACACCAGGTGCTGTAGGCTTGGGAGAACAACCTGGCAGCCCACTCCCCCAAAACAAAAACAAAAACAAGAAACAAGCCAAAACAATAACAACAACAATCAGCCATTGAAAACCCTATGAATAGCATAGAAGCACTGACAATAATGCTGGGCATGGCACAGTATCTGGGAGTGTCTCATCTATTGTACATAAGGTTGTTATGAGTCAGACCTGACTGGATGGTACCTAACAACAGCAACAACAACAACAGAGCAAACTAAAGAAAGTATGGTATCATCAATCAGAAGCACTTGATATAAGCTTGGAGAACTTCTGTAGTTCCACTATGAGCATGTGTGAATACCCAAGTGTTTCCCAGAGGGTGAACATACCAGCACCTACTGTTTTCTACCAACTCCTTAGGGGAAATTGTCTAGCAAGCACAATCTTAATCAGCTAGTAAATAAAACATTAAGAAAGGAGAGCAAAAGGGAGAAGCTGGTAGCTGTTCTCCATGTGTGACCACAGTTTGGCATTCTGGGAGTACAAAAGTAAAGAATGACCTATGTTATTTAAATCAGAAAGAAACAAAGGAGATAGCTTGAAAATACAATCATGGCTATTACGAATGGATTAAAATATAAGTGGGATAAATACTGTTATCATAGTGTTGGCATATTTTGAAGAGTTATGATTATCAAAACCTCATGTGAAAGATGGAGTCCAACCATTTATTTATTGATATTTCATGATAATTTAATAACTGAATGTTGTTTTGCAATCTATAGAAATATGGTTTAATAACAAAATTTCTCCCTGAATTTCTAACTTTATACAAATATGACTTTATTTGAATTTACTGAATTCTGTATTAGTAATTTTATAGAATATGACTTAATGCCCATCTTACATCAAAGCTTACTGTCAGACAATGGAATTTCTGGAATACATAAAGGGGCAAAGTAATGTCTTGCTCATCTTTATGTTATTTTCTAATCAATGTGGTACAGAGCATCTTACAAATGTTCAATAGTAACTGTTGAAAGAATGAGCAGGTCAATGATCAGATGAGCCAAAGGAAGGAATATATGAATAAGCACTTCATTCCAACTTTGATTTTATTTATATAAAAGGAAAATCAAAATATATTCCTGTCTCTAAGAAATCACATCATATGTAAATCTAATAATTTTGTAATTGGAAAGAGTATATGACAAAGAGAAGCTGTTTAGCATTATGAGCAAGGTCTTTAGTATTTCCTACTTCTGGTTCAAGTTTTCTTTTTAAAAAGTCATTTTCTGGGCCAGATATACACACAATCCAAAAGCCACTTTGGTCCTAATTATTACAATCATCACATGACCACCACTGTATTAAATTTTAAAGGTGTATCTTGTGTGTGATTTTTTTGTTGTTAACATTACCTTTCTCATCTCAGATTATTGAGAGAGAGAGAGAAAAGAGAGAGAGAGAGGGATGTAGATTTTCTACTACTAGAAAAATCATGCCTTGCTTATAAAGGGTACTCCAGAATAATAACAGCTACAATCTGTTCTTTCATAATACAGCGCTTGGTAAAGAGAATTTCAAGGCATTAGAATAAAAGCATGACACCTAATATGAATAACTGAACATCAATAGTTAACTAACTGTAGCATGCATCCCAGTTTTACAGAAGGACAGTATGTAGGCATATTTCTCTTTTCTCTTTTAAGAAATTTCCTGCAAGATGAAATATTAACAATAATACATAGTGAAAGCAAGTGATAACACTAGTGAATTTCAATACTTTTTAAATTGATAGATATATAGGTATATACATACATGTATTACACATGCAAACATGTTTATTTGAGGTTGTTATGATTGTAACTCTGTTAGGTATTTCAGTGGACAAAGACAAATACAGAAATCAGATTATGCATGTAAAAGTCTTACATTGTCAAATAAAGGTGTCCTGAGAAGATACTAAATGTGCACTTAGGGTCAGAGGTGAGGAATCCCATATCTAATTGAGAACATCAAGAACAAATCCGTGGAGAAGAAGGCTTTTGAGATGGGTCTTGATGAAAGGGTGAGATTTAAAGAGAGAGATGTATGGGTGACAGAGAAAAGCATATCCAACAAAGAGATCAGAACAACAAACAAAAAAAAAAAAAGAAAAAATTCAAAAGCTATCATGAAAGATTGAAGTTCCTTAGATCTCTCCTCTGTTTGCCTCCCTAGTCTTAGTCACCCCAAAATTTAGTCTTTATACTGTAGTCCCCAGAACTTGCAGGTCTCAGAGGGCTCTGCTCTCTCCTATCTCCAGGCCTTTGTACCTGCTGTTCCCTTTTCCTGGAATAGACCCTCTCTGTTCAGTTTCCATCTTATACCTGTATCCACTCCAATTTCTACCTAATTTAAATATCTACTAGGGAGATATTTACTCCTTCCCTGCCCTCAATATGTGGATGGAGTACCATGTTCTATTTTCCTATGCTGCCTTTGTGTGGTAGTGTTGATGTTAGATGCCATCAAGTCAGGTCCTACTCATAACGACCATATGTACAACAGATGAAACACTACCAGACACTGTGCCATGCCTGGTACTATGTCACTGCGTCTATGCTATTCATAGGGTTTTCTATGGCTGGTTGTTTTGGGAGTGGGCTGCCCAATCCTCCCATTTTTGCAATGCTGGGGATCAAACCTACAGCCCCAGAACATGCAGAGCAAGCAGTCTGTCAACTGAGTTAAACCCCAGCAAGCCTCTTTGTGTAAGCACACATATCACAGAGGACACCAATCTGTCTAGAACACCACACTAAGGTGGGGTTTGGAAGGAAAGGGCTTTTAAGAAGCCAGAATATCTATCAGCTCCTTCTCCCAAATTATGCTAAATGATGTTTTAAATAAGCTAAATTCCAGTAATGACATAATTTCAAGAGAGAATGACTAAGGTATAGCCTTCCTCATACTCCCTCCCCTAATGGAGAAACTAGGAACTAGAAGAAATACCCAGGAAAACAGGAAATCTGCATATTCAAGTTGGATGTAGCTCAAATCACCAGACACACTTACTATTACTATCCTTGTCTACAAAATTTTCCATCACACAAACATACATACAATTTTTCATGAACTGTTTCTAGGTCTACAGATGAATAACTCTTTAGTATCAACAAAATATCAGGTATACTCTTATTCCCAATTTTAAAATATTCCTAAAATTTCCAAATGAAACTGTTGAAGTCAAAATATAAGCACACATAAAAGATAATTTAAAACAAAAGTCAAAAAAATTTAAAACTGTGAGTAGT